>JAYMTP010001373.1:0-24458 GCA_036897365.1 Geranium brycei | reverse complement strand
TATTACTCCCACAGACGACCACTTCATCTGCTAGGAGAGGCCACAAGCGTGCGCGCTTGTTCCTTCGGACCTTCAGGTCCTTCGTGGCACCTCCCTTCCATCCAAAGATTTTAGTGAGGTAGCCCTCACCTAACACATACCTTCTGCCACAAAGGCAGAAGGCAATCTTCCTGACATGTCCCTCGACTCTTGCAAGAGACGTGAGGAACTCTAGCGTCACGGTCCCATACGTGGGTTGGTACCACTCCATAAAGGATGGCCAACCAATGCTGCGTATGTGGGCTCGACAATCATCAAGCCAACCATGATCACTTAGGACGTTCCTATCAAGGAACCTCCCAGCAGTCATGGTCAACCCACGAAGGTCTTCTAACTTAAGTCTCTCCCTACGGCTAAAATGTCTCAATGATGCATGGTAGGGAGTACATACCTCACCCTTGTGTTGTACGAGGTAATTACGCTCCTCCTTAACGTTATGCAGGGTATATGGAGGGCGATCTAAATCATAGCTCACCTTGGGGCTCTCATCATGGCGCACCTTGCGCCTACTCTCTTCACAGTCACCCACGAGTATGTCTTCCTCGTTCTGATCCTCAGCATCCTCAAACTCATCCTCATCACCAGCTTCGTCCTCAGCAGACTATTCTCCTTCTGATTCCGACTCTTCGGTCGGGTTGGCACGGTGCTGTTCCAGGAACAGTCGTCTCGCTATCCGGTCCTCATTGACCTTCTCTGGAGGGATAAGTGCCTCCAGGTCTCGAGGGGATCTCCCCCTACTCACCAAGCTCATGGTGGCGGCCATAAAACCTCGCCTCTTCGGTTGTGGGATGACCTCTTCCTCCTAGCTGGACCGTTGAGGTGCTCAGTTCCTCTTGCTCGGGGGCCCTTGCTCCTTGAAGGTCCCCACTTGGACTGCCTTGCCCTTCTCTGTTTGAGAGGAAGGGGCTTTTCCAGCTAGTGCATTACTTCTCCCCATTGCACCGGAAAATTATACAGCATTATAAGTTAATAATAGTATATAAAAACAAAAGCTAATAAACGACAACAAATTAACTCGAATATTTCCCAGGATTTTGCTCTAGGATCTCGATCACGAGATTACTCACTAGCTACAATCAATCCATTATACAATGTACAAACATGCATCTCTAACTATGTCAATTATTCACAAAATCGGAAAATAAGATCTGAAAAATAAAAACCAAATCCTACCATGCAATTACACCATAATTTACATAAAAATCAGTCTATTTACATTATACACAAACATGCTCAAGTTATACAATACCTAGATTAGCTTAATTTACAAAAACTAAATATCGAAAACAAATCCCTAGAAGCTAAACATGCAAGCATATAATCATCTTAAGCTAAATCAGTCCAGAATGTATTCAATAGAATCATAATATACAAAAATAAAAATAAAAAATAATGCACAAAAATAAAAAAAAATTTACAACAATGCCAAAAATTCGAGAACACTTACTTGAGCTCCTTAACGTGTTAGTAGAGAAAGTAAGTTCTTGAGCTCCAAACAAGCTTCAATGGAGGTTTTGAGACGTGGGTGAGAAATTTAAAATTTTGGAATCTCGGATTTACGGGTGGAAAGTTGGTGGGTTTTTGATGCGTGAGCATCTTTACCGGGTTTTGAAGACCTTTTAACTCGCTTATAGCCTTGTTTTTCCCCGTTGATGATAGATTATGCATTATTTTTATCTCTTTATACCTCATAGGTGCTTTAAGTGTTAGTGTGCAGATTTCAGGACTTTTAAGCAAATTTTGGGAAATTCTAGACTAGCTCTGTGGTCATCGACCACGGGACCGTGGTCGAGATCGGGGTCCCTCGCGGTCCCATTTCGTGGTCATCGACCACGAGGCCGTGGTCAATTTCGTGGTCTCTCGCGGTCTCATTTCGTGGTCATCGACCACGACCCCCGTGGTCAACCACCACTGCCCCCATGGTCATCGACCACGGCCCCGTGGTCAACACCTCAGTCAAACTCCACTTCAGATCGTGTGAAGACGTGGGCGATGAGTGTCCAGAATTTACGAAACATGATTGACCATGGCCCCGTGGCCGCGGCGAAAAATCACACTATAAAATGACCTAGCTCATTTTTGAAAAGGGGGAATTAATTTACACACAATTTAGAGAGGAACACGAAATTGAGAGAGAAATCAAGGCTTGGGAGAGGAGATTCAATGAGAAGAGGGCGACATCAAGGCGGAAGAACAAGAGGAAGACCAACAAAACTCGGATCCATGTATTGAACACAAAAATGGGTTTTGTCTTTCCCTTTTCTACTTTATTTGATGTTCATGCATTTCACTTTTGATTCAATAAATTGATAAATTGTTCTAAGTTTTCGTGGATGAATGAATTGTTCAAATATTCATGGTTTCTTATTTTCAAATTATCAAATTCTTAGAATCATGATTTGCTAGAATCTTTGATTTGGGGCTTTAATTCATATGATGGGTTAGAGGTATTTCACTGTAAATTGTGCATACAGCTCCGTGCAGGGTGTCTTTATCGTTCTTTACTTAATGCTGCATCTTCTTTATAGCTTGATATATGATCGAGTTTATTAGTTTTTGTTGTGAAACAAGCGTGTAAATGGATTTGTTCGTTAAAGGTCGGGTTTAAATTCTTTCTAGGGATAGTGGAATTAACACGATTGCAATAGCTATAGGTTCCCAAAACCGAAAGTTAGAAGAATTCACAGAGTTTAATGCTTTTCAGTTTGGTTAAATCATGACTAGGGATAGCTTGGTTGCCTTAAAATGTTCTTAGACCTTTCTTTACCCGGGAGAGAGTTTTAGGTTCTTTTGGAATTCTCGTTGTCGCCCTAAGTTGAAGAACTTCGCTGCTATGCACACTTTTACATTTTCTTGTCTCGAAACTATTGTATGAATTCTTTGCCCTAAATCACTGCCTTCGATTTCTTTGCCTTTTGTCGTTTGTTTGTTTTACATATCGTACATTTTTCATATTTTCAAACTATCGATTCACTGAGAGTAATCACAAAAACTAAGCTTGAGTGGTCAAAGTCTTCGTTGTCCCTTGGGTACGATATTTTGGGTCGTAATCCTTACTACCCCATATTACTTGAGACCGGTTCACTGCCGGGTGATCGAAATAGACACGACATTTTCGTCGTCGACTTTTCGGCCATCAAGTACCTAGCCTACTTAAAGGTCAGATTTAACCGACTCATTAGCATTACGCTCTGTGAAAACTCTAGATCTTTTGGTGTATGTCACCTATAAGTGTTACTACCGTATCAACCAATCTACTTGAAGGTCAGATTTAAACCCGATTTATTTTACTCATTTCCATTTATTAACTCCCTTTGACAGTATCTTAGCAAACTTGGGTAATCTATTCATAAATAACGGGACGAAGCATTAAGTTTAGATGTAAGAGAATCTCCCTACTCGGTGCTACAAGCATAAATAAATAATTAGCTAAATTTTCCTAATTTAATTCATCAGTTTATCGCCTCAAATCTCTAATTGAAATTAGTTTCTCATGTTCATATATAATTACATCTACAATAAGCATGCTAGAAGTGAGATTAAATTATACATGTGATCTATATGTTAAGTCGTCGATTTAACAAACAAGCATGCATGAATAATTTGAAGAGAAAATTGAATAAAAAAAACTACACAAGAACATAAATTGAAAACAATTTCAATTAGGAATTAATAAAGTACATAAGAGGAGAATTGAGAAACTAAAACCAGAAATTAATTCTCAATCAAAATTAAATACACGAGGTCGAAGTTGATTGTACGTAGATCGATCTAATAATTTGTTACAACTTTGACGTACCACACAAAACAAACCCAAGTTATTTGATTCCACTATCACATACACACAAGTGACACAAGAATATTACATTATATTACAATATTACGTAGAAATGTTAATAATGAGGTTGAGGTTGAGCTAGATGTCCCTGACTTGGAAGATGTTGCGGTTTTTGACGACGATGTCGAACATGTGCATGGGCTTGAAGTTGTTGAAGTCCTTTGGGAGGGATATGAGGTCGATTGAGGAGTCCTTGTGGTACTGTCGTAGGTGAGGGTCACCGTAGTACCTCTCCCACCCCAACGTCTTGAGCTTCCTCTCCAGCACTCCGTACGACGTCATCATCTCCTCCGACGCCACGTGCACCAGCACCTTCCGCTCCTCCGCTTTCGGATTCTCCACCAGCCTCACCACTCCTCTCTTGAACACCCATACTCCAGACATAATGTTAATCAACCTCAAATGCTTCAACTCGATCCATCTCTCTCTATATATATAGCCTTGGGAAGTTATTGGGATTGATTGAATATGGGCATGCTCGGGTATGGGTGTACCTGCTCTGTGGGCCCCACTCCTCATGAGCCATTTATTTGTTGGATATTTGCTTGGGTCACTCGCACGTGCCTTGCATGTGGACTAGATTAATGGGGAGAGTATGATCAGTCCATATCCACTTGTGTTACTTATTTTTGCTTTTTATGGGTGTTGGGAGTTAGGAATCTCTCATCTTTCTTTTCTCTTGAAGCCTAATCAAGACATGCAGTAGTGCAAATGCTTCCCAAACGACTGATTTGTTCTAGAAAAGTAGGGAGGGCACAAGTTTTAGTGTGTTTCGTTCAATCCCGCCTAATCCACAAAATTATACATACGAGCTAGTGTCACATGCATATACATAGTTGTTTTTAACAATGAAGGCCGGCTCAATGAGTTTTTGGGCTTAAAGGGGTAATATTATTATTAAAGGAAATTTTGGGACCTATAACGGGACCTGGTGTAAGGAAATTAATTCATTTCTAATTATGTGGTTTATTATAAGTCTGTTTTCTATTAGGATATATGTCATATGGATTGGTAAACTTAAAGGAGTTGTATTCCAAATTAATCACTACTTTGATGGACGGTTGAGATTGAATAAGGAAAAGCTAACCCTAATTGAAATTCTGGTCCTCTCTCCACCTATAAATACATGTGTTCACCCATCATAAATACATCTTACGAAATCTCACGAAACACATCAAAAGAGTTTATAGGCAAGGAGAGGCTTTTAAACTGGAATCACCAAAACACAAACAATATCATTCATTTCAAAACCAGTCATGCCCTTGTAAATATTAGTTTGGAAAAATTACATATAATTGTAGTTATTATGACGCATTTTACAATTTACTATAACCTTTGTGCAAAATTCATTTTTCAACTCAATTAATTACGTTTTGTTATACTTTGCTCTAACTTTGTTAAATTTTTGAAGAATTTTCAAAAAGAACTTGAGAAATCTAAAATACCCTCCTCACTTAGTCGTCATATATTTTCAAAATAAAGCCATTTATTTTCTCTCTATCAAAATATCTAACTTTTTTTGTTTCTCTATCCATTCTCATAAACGTTAATTCACGTAAACGTTTTTGGGCATTCCCTATTTCGGTGAGATTTCAAGGGCACCGGCTGGAATTATTCTCGGGTGTTTTGAGTGCACTCTGGCTTGAATTTTTTTTGTCGTGCTCTTTTAGACGGTTTTTGCTTTTTCCGACCAGCAAGGATTATTCTTCTGAACTTTATTTTTTTGGTGTTGCTGTTGTGTTTCTCGGCCAACCTCATAAAGATTTTATTTTATTTTTGCCTGATTTGTTGAAATTGGAACTCGTATTTTGGAAAAATCTGAGCGAGCCAACCAATCGTGGATGAAATTTGAGGAATGAATTGGATAGCAGCTCGACCTTCGATATTCAGCTACTTTTTTTTTTGCTCAGCGATTTGAAATTATTATTGAGGATAACTAACAGATGATCCCAAGGAGGGAACACGAGCTAGAATTACATCGGGTAATAAATTACCAAATTACATCAAGATGAGATGATATAATTGAAATTGAAAATGATGATAAATATAATGACACTTTTATTCGGTCTCGATCCAAAATTCCGACCAAGACATTGAAGTCCCATTACCCTTTTTGAGAGCTTTCTTGCACTTGTTGGACTTGGGCTTGATGAAACACTCATTTTTTTTGAGGTGGGTTGAGGGGGTAGAGCCCAACTGATTTGGAGGCCTAGGAGAGTGTGGCCCACGAGTACAAATAAATGATGGTCTTGGAGATGGCCCCTTAACGCACTCCTCTTGAATGCGCAATAAAACATTCAGCTACTTGGCACCATCAAATCCACAAACCCAACAGCCATCTTGAACCCCCAAGCCTCATCACATTCCCATTCCCTCGACCCAACCCACTCTGATTTAGACTGTCTTCAATCGAATCAATCATCCAAACCCCATATCTGTGAAGGCGTTGATGGTGGTAATTTTGGTGGCAAAGAAACCCCAAGCCTCATCCCCAAATCTCTCCATGTAAATTTTGTACTTTCAAATGAATGCATCTGTAATGTTTAATAGAAGAGGGAGTTTAGAGGAGAAAGATAGTTGCAGGAGATGATGGGAGTTGCAGAGGAGAATAAGAGGAGAGCGCCTTTTTATCATTTGAAAAGAATTATCGGAAATAATAAAAGTTAAATGGAATTGAGTAACTGAGTTGAAAACGATTTTTTCTATAGGCATAGTAAATTGTAGAATGAGTCATACAATTTGTAATTATCCCTGTCATTTACCCTTCCAAAATCAATCATAGCAATGCCCTATCAGTCTTTTAATGTCACAAAAGCGTTAGAAACACAATAGTACACAATGCATCTTCGTGTTAGTGTTTCGATCATGCATGTTGTGTGGAACTTCTCAGAGTAGATTGTGTCTGTTACAAAAATATAATTAAACCAAGACAAGAACAAAGGAAGTAGAATTAAACTAAGACGAGAACAGAGAGTTTGGAAATGGAAGGTAAGCCTCTGTTCTACAATAAAGTACCAAGACTTCAATGTTCACTTGATGAAGAATTTGTGATAACAAGTCGATAAAATAACAGGGTACATGATACAAAATGAAGTAGGATCACGTACAAGATGAATTACAAGAATCCTTTATATAATTCTATAAATATTTTAGAACAAAAACATATGCTTTGCTTTCATTTACCAAAAGGTATGAAACTCTTGATTCAAGTCTTACAAACTAAAAGAAACTGCAAATTTTCCATCAAATATGAAAAAAATGTTTATGTCGAACATATTTGGGAGAACGGATTGATCATTAACCTTATACTAGTTGGTAAGCCAATAAAAACAATTTAATCAAACAAAATACCAGAACAACTCATCATATCTGTTTGATAATTTCATTCTCTAACCAGCACACAAATATACTGGCATCTAAATATTGAATTTGGGTACTTTTTGCAGCAAAAAGTACCCAATTCATTATGTTAAATAAATCTAAGTTTAGTAAATAATTGAATAAGACATGGTTTTTCAACAATATACTTACATAGTCATTCACAATGATGCCAAAATGTGCACTAATCAACAATGAATTAACTTGTTTGCATATTCGTAATGTTCCTTTCAAATAACTAACTACATAAAAATAAAAGGTCAAAATAGCAAATCCAATAGGTATCACCTTCGCCTTTCTCTAGACAACTCATTTAAATGCGCAATTAGTTGCAGGGCAGCTTTATTCAATCCTTGTATGCAGGGCTTGGAAGAGTGCATGAAAAGCAAGGCCAATTCCAAAACTAACAGCAAAGAGAAAACAATCTACATTGATACTGTATGTATGCATGACTATTGCCTAAGTTGCTCTCAAAAATAGAATCAACAAAGCACAAACAATATCATTTGTTTCAAAACCTGTCATGTTTTTCTCAATACTATCTACCCTTCCAAAATCAATCATTAGAATTAACATATAAGAGTCTATAGTTTTCACAGTGAGAAACAGGCTATGTGTACACTCTGTCTCCATGTTTGCAGATTAAGCAAACTTATATGAAGTCATATTCAAAAATTAAGCTCAGCTCATTATTTTGACATTTCAATATCTTAACCCAAGTGTCTTGGAGGTGACATTGGAGATACCGATGTGCCAATGTCACTTGAGATCTAACACAAAAGATGAAAATTATCAAGTATAGTACCTAAAATTGTAACCCAACTCACATTCAAGCTCTAATTGCATCTCAAGCAATTATGCACTTTGAAAATTAAGATGTTTTTAATGGAGACATTACAATCTTTTCACTCTCAAAGCGGGAAATGGGGAAACCAACTATGTTCGATAAATAGTAAAGGTCTTGATTTTCAGTTGCCCACTAATTCTTTTATCTTTTGTTTCCTCTTAAGTAAATATCAAATCACATAAAAAAACAAAGAGCTACGGACCCAAAACACAAAATACAAGAAAACAGAGAAGAGATGTGTAAAATTTAATGGCTCAGAAAAACCTTTAGAGAAATTGTCATCAGTCTACTACAAACCATAACCATAACCAGCAAAAGCTGATAGATGGTCGGAGCAGCCGTAACAGTCCGGCCTTTTTTTCATCATTGCCAAGAATTAAAATATTTGATTGAATAAAAACACAAAACAGATCTGAAAAATGTAATACCGACCAGAAGCATTGCCAAAAAGAGCTGATAGGGAGCTGCCCGTGACTATGGAGACAAGTTTGTGTTTTGGGTATGTAGTAGGCGCCTCCATTCTCTCCTCTCTCTCTTCTCTTTATAACCTTCACCACTATTTTAGGGTTTCTTTTTTACGAGGATTAGGTTACTTCTTGGGAAGTTCCCATTTTTTATACAAACATTATCAACATTTTCTTACCTTTTAACTTTCACTTTTAAAAAAAAATAAACAATGGTTGTGTCAAGGTGACTATCTATGAAATTGAAAATTTTCACTTTTGATCTTTCCGTATGTTAGATTTGAACATTTATAACATATAAAATGACTAAAATACCCTTAAAATGTGTATGATGAGTTATTGAGTTGTATTGAAAAGTCCTATATGCCCTTAATTATTCATTTAATTTTCATAGATGTGCCTTCCATCACTTCTCTATAATTCGATTTCGAGTTCATCGCCTTCTAAAATTTCTGATATCAAATGGTCGAGCTCGTTGCCGTTACCGGCCATGGCACACGTTTGTGAATCCTCTATTTTGGTTTCGTAGCTACTGGTTAAGATCCATTTTTTATTGCTTTTATTTGTTTAACCTTTATATAAAAATGCATTTTTATAGATTGATATCAAATGCGCTTCATATATTGATATACGAATCTTGCAAAATAATGAATCACGCGTAATAAAATGAATCCGTTTCATGAAACTGAATTAAAAAAATTGATAAAATTGATTTCATGATAAACTGATTAAATTGACATTATAATAAACTGATTATTACTATAAAATGATAAAACCTATTTCACAAAAAAAAAGTGGTGAAAGTGAACTTGAATAATGAAAACATGAAACCATAAAAATTAACAATTGATGCACAAAATATACAACTTAATTATGAAATTCTGCAAACCTATGAAATAAAACTTGATTGATGAAACCCACTTAATTATTAAAAAGTTGGTTTGGGATGAAATTGATTTCATAAAATAAAAAAAAGAGAAAAGAGACATTTTATTGGTGTCAAATGATTAAAATAAATAGACAATTAATTTATAATTATATAATGTGTTATTGGATTAGTCAACACATATGTCATCCCTTTAAATTTTCATCAGATTGATCCCTAAATTTGTATCATAAGGGGGTCTTTTCACCTGATTTAGCCACTGAATCCAAACGGAGGCTTAGGCATGAGGACTACACACACAATCTCAACATCGAGCCTAAATCAACCGTTAAAGTAAGGGCTTATGTGTCGAAGCAAGAAAAAACTATGTCAACGCATACAGCATAAAAGGGAGAGATTAAACTTATATGAAAAGAATTTTTGAATAAATGTTGAGTAAAGAACAATACCTATCCAAAAAAAATTGATCATGAGCCTGCCACTCGAGCCTTATTTTCCTGTTCTTATGTGGCAGGACACTCAATACAGAGAATAAAATGAGTTCTTCCCCATTCAACATACATGTATCCAATATGTACACAAATATTCTGAAACTTGCATTTGTTACAGAAGCATATGTCATTTCAACTATCTCTTTATATGATCACCATTGATATTATTGGAAGCAGCTACTTTCTAGAGTATGCTTGCCTTATGGACTAATATCATACCAACATTTCCCCAATAGTCACTGTCTTGCAGTTTTCACCACCAAGTGTACATAGTTTCCATCTCATCCATTCTTCCCTATTGACAGCAAAAATAATGTCTTACAAAAGATGGATGAACCAATTTCAAGTCTAAACATATTTTAACTGTTACTATCAATATGATAAAGGAAAGACTTTTGAAAATGCTAAATAACAAAAACTTTATCTACAAGTTGATGCCTTTGAAGTTCGCTGGTTTGTTCCAAGCATGATTACTATAACAGTGACATCATCATGATACTTCCTCCTCCTACCAGCTGGAATATTCATTAGTTCTTCCATACTGAAACCTGAAACAACAGATTGCAGCCTTAGATCAGTTCCTGGGTTATTGGCAGAAGACATATTTGGAAATATCAAATTATTTCTAACAAAGCCATTATATTATGCCAGATTTACTACCCCTTCCAGTTTCATATAAGCAGACAGAGAATCATCACATTTGAATGTCTATTTCAAATTCAACAGATTTTTACTCTAATATTAGTTTCATAGTTTGTTATGCTAATGCAACCATTATGCCGGATTACTAAGGATACACAATGAGAAAGGAATATCCAATGTTGTTGCTTGGCATTTTCTGAAACGTATAATCCACACATTATATACATCACGCTCAATCTGTTAACCATTAAATATTGGATAGTTGACATAGAGTTTAATCAAACATTATACACATGATGCTCAAGCAGTTGAAATAGAGTTTCTTACTAATTCTTTAATTCATTTCTTCGCCATAATAAATGAATAGTTTAACATGACAGTTGGAATCAGAATTTCATTACGCCACAAATAATTTGAGAGCTTACCTGCACAATCTGCTGCTCTCATTACAAGCTGCTCTAATAAAAACTTTGCTGGATCGCCAGTAGGATTTCTCAAGATATAAGTATGGACAAGATCCACTGCCTCTCTGTTGCTGAAGAAGTCAAACAATCCATCACTTGCAACTATGACAAAGTGGTCAGATTTTGAGATACTGTGTACATTTAGTGATGGCTCCGAGGAGATATACGGAGGGCTTTGAAGGTTACGAACTCGAAGAATACCCATCAATGCATCATTCAGTTTTCTCTGCATAGTGTGAAACACGTGACCATAAAATATCAAGATAAGGAAAAAACATATTTACCCAATGGAATAAATGGGTCATAAATAAGGCACAGAGGTGACTGGCATTATATCCATCAGCCAAGAAATTTTTTGTAGAGACCCAACATGAGATCTGCATATGGACTATTGAACAAAAACACAATTTCCAATAGTAGTTCAAGTAGCACGTAAAATCATTCTATCCCATTTTTATCATCACCTAGGCTCGTAAGTTGTTTGCTAATAGACTTGCACACAAATTTTTTTGTAAAGTAGAGCTTGCTGAAGTGGAAAACTACCTTCTTCAAATAACCAACTCCGAAAGCACGAGTGACCTTCAATTTTCCTTTCACTCTTCCCCCAACAATAGTCATGGGATCATCAGGGTGATCAGATATGAGTTGAGTTCTTTCAGCTTCATTTTCGACAGTATGACTATAAGTGAGCTGGATAGCTTCCAGCTTCTGATTCCAACTTTTGTGGTCACCTTCCTCATATGTCGCCAACACAGCTCTACTGTCACCTAAGTTAAGTGTGTAAAGATTCTGCCCATAAAGAAGTACAACTAGAACACATGACCCGATAGAAACTAAATCTGGGCGGTCTTCCATTTCCTGTTCAACCATATACAAGAAATCATTTTCTGCCTGGCTAAGAGCACGCTGGAGGCTGTCAAGCACTCCTTGCCTCATCTTATCATGTAGACCGTTGAAGAGGAGATTGTCACTAATCAAACTCTTCTTAGTAGTTCTTAATGGATTCTTCTCCGTATAATTAGGAGAACTGTCTTCTAATAAATGCCGGAGCAATCCATGTCTATCCAAACCATTAAAGTCCCTAATGCCATCGTGCTTCGAGTCTCTATCTAACAGATTGAAGTGATATAGAATGGTTTCATATAACGTCCCGGCCAGAAAATCAGCCGCGTCTCTTCCATTGAAGCCGTCATATATTGCACAAAACAACCACCCATTTTCTTCAGAACAAACAGCTTGAACTCTGTCTTCACCGGCAGCTCCACCTGCCACCTGTACCTCCATAGCACTAAGAAACCCTTCATTTTTAGGTGTCAAGAGATAAGAATCAGACTCGGACGGGTCACTTGGAGAGGACGGACTGCAGCTTAGATTTGACAAAGTACTTTGGAGAGAAGAGGATAACATATCCAACTTTGAGATAGATGGAGAAGAAGGAATCCTGTGAAACGAATTGGGGCAGTCCCAAGTAGGAAGAATTTCTTCCCCTATCACTCCATTGCAGATATTTGTATTCGCCAGCGTGGCATTGGCGCTGATGGCAGCACCAGATAAACAAGAGAAACTGCTAGTCCTTTGCATTGGTATGATTTCATATCCCTCACAAGAGCTACTTGAGATACATCTGCTTCCGTTGCACTGATAGCCGAAACTTACTTTAATTTCTCCCTCTGGATTAACCATAGTTCCTTCAGTCATGATATATTACTGAAGTTACACAGAATATATCCAATGTTAATACAGGAAAATACAAAAAAAATTCTAGCATAGCATGAGATGATAAATATGGAAATTTACAACATTGCATCTTTAATCAAGTAGCTAGAAATGTTGAATGGCAGATTCAAAACACTGATACAAACGAATTAATAAAAGTGCCAAAGATTACTCCACACATGAAATAAAAAAGGCTGTACACATGGACAAACATGCACATTCTATGGGTGGAAATATATCATCATCTTCAGGAAAAATAGAGGTATTTGCAATACACAAAGATTAGTCATTCCAAATTGATCCATTAAAAAGACAAAAAATGGATGGAATGGTTCTAGGTATATTTACAATCTCAGTATCTGATTGTAGTGAATTAAGAGTAGAATTTGAAACCCAGGTGGGTCTGATTCAGAGGCAACAATTTGCATGTCACTGCTTTATACTAAGATGCGCTCATATTTATAAACAGTACAAGACCTAATAAGTCAAAAGCCCTAAGAATAAGAAACAAACACACAGGTCCCTAAATTGTAATACAGTAATCATCCATAACCCGAATTTAATAATAAGAAGCAAACAAAAGATTATGAAGCAGAAAAAAAATAAAAGCAATTAGGTGTTTTGTCATACACAAAACCCTCAAGCAAACATAATATGAATTGAATTGAATTGAAGTTGGTTCCAAAAAAGAGGCAAACCCAATTGAATTGATGGGAAGAGAAGCAAAACCCAGGTGGAGAATTGAAGGATGAGCAGAGAGAGAGGGAGGAAATGGAAAGGGAAAATGAGGTTGGTGGAGAGGAGAATGAGAGTGAATATAAGTAAGGGTTGGGGAGGGGACGAGAGAGAAAGGAGATTGGATGGTGGAGAAGGCTCTATGCTAATCTTGTATCTATTTCTTTGCTTCACGACACGTTTGAGTTTGAGGCCTCCTTCCATTCACTATTTCCGTTTTCGACTTCATTTCTATTTCAACCTCCCTTCTACCATTTCCATATTGCCGCTTTCTCCACTTTAATTACTATTATGCCCTTCACTGCTTTTTTTTCTTAGACTAGATAGATACATATTAGCACTGCACCTAAACGTCATTCATTTGGATTTGTATTTCCTAAAGTACACTTAGCTACACTTAACTAAGGCTAAAAGACACTTAGTTACACTCAGAGATTGAAAATTGACACTTAGCACCTACCGCTAAAATTTTGGATGGAATATGTTAAAATTTTAAGTGAAAAGACGAAAATGCCCCTGGCCAGACTTCAAATTTTCAAAACTATGTCACTGTGAGGATTTTGGTTGTTTCTCCGATAACTGTGGCTTAAGCTTCGCCGGCCTCATCTCCGACCTCTGACCGACTTCGCCGGTCATCCTCACCCTCCTTGCTAGTGACCGGAGGCTCGCCGTGGTCGTCGCCGGAGATGCTCAAGTGACCCGCCGGAGCTCCGATTCACCATTTCAATCATGAGAGATTTCTTAACCTCCAATTCTTATAAGATTGAAAAAAAACGCTAGAAACCATCACATTCACAAACCTAATTAATGATAATATTTCATACTATATTAAAAAATTAATATCTCCATCACAAAATTTTTAGTTGTGAATTTCACCCACTGGAAAACCAACAAAAAAATCCCGTTTTACAGATATGGAGAACACATGAGTCAGTAGAAGAAGAAAGAAAGAAAGAAACAGAGTGGTTGAAAATGGAAAAATTCTCAACACTCACCTTTCTCTTTATCATCTCCAATCCTTTTTCAAAAAGAAAAAGGGTAGATGGGTCTTACTTATTTATTTATCCATGAAATTACAATAACACTAGTGTGTGAGTGAGCTCTGTTTTGAGTGTCGTCATCCAAAATGGAGTAACGATCGTCATATTAGATGTGACGATTGTCATAGGATCACGATCGTGACTACTTAGATCATGATCGTGACTAAGTCTGGCCATCAATCCTTTCCTGTTTCGGTTTAGATTTTGAATCTGAAACCAATAAGGAAAGAGACAATTGGGAGCACGATTTTTGGGGAATTTTTTGAGTTTGGAAATTCAGAATAAATTATGATTTATTGGAAACAAGATCCTAACCCTAAGCCTATAAATATAATTCATTGGTTCAATGTAAATTTTAATGCGATATTCGCAACATTAGCAACTCCTCTTAAAATTCCAAATCTGGTTATTAGATAATTAGATATAATTTGAGAAGAAAAATTCTAGTAGATTGTTCTTCGTCAAGCTTCGATTAAGACTTGTTCGTGTGGATAACGGTAGAGAGCGCATCTCGACGGAGACGCTTTCGACTGATTCGTGAAGGACATGTTCACTCTCAAAGGTTGTGGAAAGCTGGATCTACAAGAGGTAAATTGAAGATCTAACCTTTTCATCAATTAAGCTTAAACATGCAGTAGATCCTTTGCTAGGAATCGGGGTTAAATTTTTGTTATTTACTTCTGCTGCACATGAATGAGATTCCTCGTTTCCCAACACTAAGTTTAGGGCTAGGCTAGTCATGTGGCAAATGAGTTTGCTCTTCTTTGGAGGGCGGTGTATCAGTCTAATTAAGGCAGCTGTTTCGAGTTTGCCTATTTTTTACATGTCTCTTTTCAGGGCTCCGAAGACCACGGTGTCGACTATGGAGAGTACTATGAGGAAATTCCTCTGGCGAGGTAGGGGAGGCCGGAGGGGTTACTCGAAGGTGCGTTGGGCGGTAGTATGCAGGTCCAAGAAGAAGGGGGGATGAGCATCAGATGTTTAGAGGAGGTCAACAACACTCTGTTGTTGAAGTGGTGGTGGAGATTCACCTTAGAACTTAATCCCTTGTGGAAGAGGATTCTGTGTGCGAAGTACGGGTGGGTCAGATCAGCTTGGGACCTTTATGACCTCCCTTTCTACGGTCGTTCCAGGTCGAGGGCGTTACAGAATATTCTAGGGTTGGCATCTCATCCAGCTTTCTCCAGGGTGTTAGGGACCGGGTGCGTCAGGTGGAGGCTGGACAATGGCAAACAGACCAGATTCTGGGATGACTGCTGGTTGGGTGATTTCCGCCTCAAAACCATATTCCAAAGAATGTACAAATGTGTGAGTAATCAAGGTCACTCTGTCAGTGAGGCATAGGAGATGGATGGATGGTCGATTCCCACACATGAGATCTCACTTCGAGACCAGCAAAGGAGCTTGCAGAGCTACTGACAATTCTAGACACCTCCAGGCCAGTGGAGGATAGAGAGGACTCCATCTATTGGGCTCATGACAGGAAGGGCTACTCGACGAGGAGAGGGTTTACCATGCTGACAAAGGAAGCCACTGTGGAGCCGGTGGACTGGGTGACTAGAATTTGGAGCATGTCGGTTCCTCCGAACTTTAGGAGTTTCGGCTGGCTTGTTCTCCATGATGGCCTACCGACGAGAGGGGTTTTGACTTTCAGGGGGTATCCCGATTGGTCACCGATTCTGCGTCATTTGCAGTGGGAGGTTGGAGACTAGCGAGCACCTCATGCTCTCATGTTGTGGTGGACGCGGAGCTTCTAGCGGGAGATACACAGGTGGTGGGGAGTGTCGTACACCTGATCCCAGACAGTCCATAGATATTTATGGGTTGGACCTCCAGAGTCTCAGAAAGAGGGGCGCGGAGAGCTTGGAGCAGATTGATCACATTGGGTTTCTGTTACATCAGGGTAACTAGAAATTGCAGAATCTTCAAGGAGGAGTCAAAAACTCCCAGAGACGTTTATACTTTTTTTTTCATCATTTATACACGCTTTCTTGCTGATAAAAAAATATAGTTCTCTCAATTTAAGAACCAATATCGAACCGTTAATCACGGTTTCTGATTCTATTCTGGTTGGTCCGGGTCCGATTTTCATTCGGTCTCAGTCCGATTCCTAGTATAAAATGTTCACTCGTACATGTAGGAGTGCAGAAGTATTAAATTACAAAATTCATGCATATCGATAATAATTAAATAGAATATATACATGTATTTAAACTTAAATTTTAAAGATTAAAATCAGTTAATGATTTGAGGCACGTAGTTTTTAGGAGAGATTGGGGCATGGAATGGAGAAGGATTTTGGGTAGAATAGGACATTGATGTAATTCTTAAAAAGAAACTAATCATAAATAATATTTTTTATCACCAAAATTTTGTGTACACGTTAATTTGATTTGATTATTAGGAAGTAAATGTTTTTTCCTTATGAAACTGTTTTTATCCATATCTAACCATTGGATCATAATTTATTTGAATATTCAGATTATATGTCATATGTTGTTGCTGAAATCAACCATAAAATAGTGTTTTAAATAAGATAGGAATAAAAGTTAATGGGAGGGAAAAGAAAAGAGAAGAGAATAACTAGAAACGAAAAAAGAGGAAGGAAGCAGTGTTGTGAGCGGAAGTAAAGGGCGAAAATTGATGGAGCAAACCTTACTGGTTCAACCCCAAATATTTACTAATTAACCACTCCCTCTTGTCTCTCTCTATCGTCCGTTATATCTCCCTCCTTAATTATTGTAATTGATTCATATATTGGATCTGTTGTTAATTCATCAACCGAGTTAGCTAAAATGAGTTGTGATGCGGAGTTGTTGATTGGTGATGAGAGGAGGCGTAGTAGCTGTCCCATTCCCATCCGCTACCTCCTCCGTCAGCAGCGCCTCCTCTTCCTCCTGCTCGGTGTGGCAATATCCTCTTTGTTGTTGACGACGACAACAAGGAGGGAGGATGAGCAATTAAGCCAGCTGACGGAGGAGGCATTGTCGTATTCTTATTCTTCGTCATCATCCAATTCATATTCGTGGTACCCGCAGCACTTGAATGTAGGAGGGAAGGTCCCATTGGGGCTGAAGAGGAAGGGGAAGAGGATAGTGGTGACGGGCGGGGCGGGGTTTGTGGGGAGCCACCTAGTGGACAGGCTGATGGGGCGAGGGGACAGCGTGATCGTGGTGGACAACTTCTTCACGGGGAGGAAGGACAACCTGGTGCACCACATGGGGAACCCGCGGTTCGAGCTGATAAGGCACGACGTGGTGGAGCCAATCCTGCTGGAGGTGGACCAGATCTACCACCTGGCGTGCCCGGCCTCCCCCGTCCACTACAAGTACAACCCCGTCAAGACCATCAAGACCAACGTCATGGGCACCCTTAACATGCTCGGCCTCGCCAAGCGCGTTAACGCCCGCTTCCTCCTCACCAGCACCAGCGAGGTCTACGGGGACCCCCTCCAGCACCCCCAGGTCGAGACCTATTGGGGCAACGTCAACCCCATTGGCGTCCGCAGCTGCTACGACGAGGGCAAGCGCACCGCCGAGACCTTGACCATGGACTATCACAGGGGCCTCGGGATTGAGGTCCGAATCGCCAGGATCTTCAACACCTACGGCCCTCGCATGTGCCTTGACGATGGCCGCGTCGTTAGCAATTTTGTCGCTCAGGTTATATATTACAACATTATTACAATAAGAGTAAACATCTTTTTCCTTTAAATATTTATTTAATTGTTGGGGCGGGCAGGCACTTAGGAAAGAGGCAATGACTGTTTATGGCGACGGCAAGCAAACAAGGAGTTTTCAATACGTTTCAGATTTGGTAAATTCATTCATTCAACGATCGATATGCATGCTTGTATAAATATAATAAATGTTGATATACACAGGTAGAGGGCCTAATGAGACTGATGGAAGGAGATCATGTAGGTCCTTTCAATCTGGGCAACCCTGGTGAATTCACCATGCTCGAACTGGCTAAGGTATGTATATTGTATTTTTCCTTTGTTAACGACAGAAGCCAAATGATGAAATAGTCCTCAGCATTAAGATTTAGTTTTGTATAATCAAATTTTGTAATTGCAAAAAGAATGAAAGTCCCTCTTGCAATGTGATAGTATACTAGAGGTTTTGTACATTAGTATTTGATGATATGTGTGTATATAGGTGGTTCAAGAGACGATAGATCCAAATGCAAGGATAGAGTTCAGGCCGAACACAGAGGACGACCCGCACAAGAGGAAACCGGACATAACGAAGGCGACGGAGCTTCTAGGATGGGAACCAGTTGTGTCCCTTCGGAAGGGACTTCCAATGATGGTCTCTGACTTCCGCCAACGTATTTTTGGGGACCTTAAGGCCACAGCCGCAACCGGATAATTCTTTTATTTACCATTTCATTTTTAGCATTTAAACACTTTTTGTAGTTTAATCAATATACTAGTTTATTACCCGCTCCTTGCACGGATACATATTTTTATCAATTTCAAAAATAATTAATAAATAGAAAGATTCATGTACGTCACATATTTTTCACTTTTGTCCTTACCGTTCTCATTTTTAGCCCAATTTTGCTTACTAACTTTTGAGATATATTTCAAATGTTTAATATAGAAAAGGGTAAATTAGTAAAAACATATTTTGGAAGCTCTGTCCGCGTACAGATCTCCTTGGACGCCTCCGTCGACGGCGACTACTCCGGCCTATTCGCCCCAAGTTTACAGTGCAGTCGAGAAGCCTTTTCAGCTTGCTCAAACCGCTGCGGTCATGGAGGTACTCTTTCTCTGGATCTCCTTGTTTCTGTTTGTTTCTAGGGAAAGTTTAAGCTCGATTTCTTCGTTTGTCACTATTGTCCTGATTTCAAATTTTTTGTTTGTGGAACAGATTATTCATGGTTTAGTTGGTGTGTGAGTGATGATTTTGCTGGTGATTGATGATTCTTTCGTTGTTGGTGTCTAGTGGTGGCAAAAACATTTTTAAGTCATTCATCACTGGCCCTTGTAGTGGTTGAATTTGATGAAGTCAATACTGAGGGAAGAGAGTGGTGTTGGCCTTCATAATCTCGAGCTTGTACATTGATATGGAAACACACTTTCCTCTTGGTCCAGTTACAAGAATAAACATTATTAAATGGCTGATTTTTTCAAACTTTTGTATCCTATGTATTCTATTTATAGTTCTTGTGAGTAATAGAAAATTATCCCTTTGGGTAAAGTGTTGTTCCTTGTCTTCCTGATCCAACAAGTGGTTGAGAAACTTGCGATCGATAATATATGACCAATGCATACGTTTCGTTTGGCTAGGGGAAGATTGTCTTCCCGACCCTCTATTTTGTTGGGCCTCAACTCTCAGAGAGAGTTGTGGAAAACCATAAATATTACCATCTGTATGAGGTAATGAGTACCAGTGGGCGTCTTCTCAATATGACATCCATACCTATATATAAGGTAACTATTTCCCTAGGTTGGCTTTTAGAAATGTGATTTATGGTTTACTCTTGTTACCTGCAATGCATAGGGAACCGGAGGAAGGAAAAATGAATGATGTGTCGTTGCATATGATTCATGGCAGTGTTATGAAGAGGAGGCTGTCAGAGAAAAGAAGAGTTGCTTCGGGAGTAAGAGGAGAGAATTGTTGCGATTAGTTCTGCAGGAAAAGGGAAGCGTAGTTCCAAGAGTTTTGGAAAATGAGCAAAGTTTTACAGTGCACATGATATGCACGCTGATGTGAATGCAGTGATCACATAACCTCTTGTTCTCAACAAAAGATCAGATTCACAAGTGAGTATGTTATGGGATTTTCTGATTACACAGATCTGAGTTTGGTTGATCTTCCTCTTGTCCTTCCTCTTTGATTTTGCCTTCTTTGCGTTGATTCTCCTCTTCCAAGCCTCAATTTCTCTCTCAATTTCGTCCTCCTCTCTCTAAAATATTATGAAGTTAATTGCCCTTTTCCATAAATGAGATGGGTAATTTATAATGAAAATTTTCGCCGCAACCACGGGCCCGTGGTCAATCATGTTTCGCAAATTTCGGACACTTCTCGCCCACGTCGTCGCACGTTCTGAAGTGGCGCTGACCGAGGTGTTGACCACGGGGCCGTGATCGATGACCATGGGGGCGTAGTGGATGATCGACCACGGGGCCGGGGCCGTGGTTGATAACCACGAAATGAGACCGCGAGGGACCCCGAAAATGACCACGGCCCTGTAGTCGTTGACCACGAAATGAGACCGTGAGGGACCCCGAAATTGACCACGGCACCGTGGTCGATGACCATGAAATGGGACCGCGGGGGACCCTGAAATTGACCACAGCCCCGTGGTCGATGACCTCGAAATGGGACCGCGAGGGACCCCGATCTCGACCACGGAGTGGTTTAGAATTTCCTGAAATTTGCTTCAAAAGTCGTGAAATCTGCACACTAACACTTAAAATACCCGTGAGGCCAAGTGAACTAAATAAATTCATAATTCATTATCAAAAGGGGCGAAACAAGGCTTAATGTGCGGTAAAAAGGTCCTTAAAACCTGTGAAGATGCTCACACATGAACACCCCCCACACTAAATCTTTATTCGTCCCGAGAAAATAAAACACACACAGAGAAAGAGAGACAAATGCCGGTTTTAAACCCTGGGATCACCCCGATAGGAGGAGTTTGACATCTCTAGAGGGTTTTAAGAACGGACTACCCACAATTCCGCTATACAGACAAGGAGGACGCACAAGGACAAAAATTTTGGAGAAGAAATTTTGATCAAAACACATGCTAGCACAATTTCCTCAAGGATACTATTTAACACGATTGGCAGTAGATATTCATTATGTGAAGTTCAAAAGGCGGCATGCAAAACAAAAAAGAATTAAATGATATACCCTAAATCCCGACTATAAGCGGTGTTTGCTCTGGCCACTACTTTTTCTTTGCAATATGGTCTGAGATTCATATGCTAATTTCGAACTTACCTTCTCCACTAATCGTAGGGAACCCATTGGATTGATTGAATCTTATGTGTAGGGCTTTGTCGGCTTGTAACGTTGGCTCGGGCTAAGGGTATGGAAGGATAATGAAAAGAAACTAATCGGGCAGTTATGACTAACAGTTTCTCCTTACATTTCCACACACTTGAGGTTTGAGTATTTTACCTCATTTTTTAATTTGCTAAACTTGCTTTTGTCTCTTGTAGATTAGTCATCTTCAACTATCTCGTACATCATCTCACTTCCAATTTAGCCGTTTTTCTTAACTTTCCTGCGCACTTCTTAAGAACTTTTTGGTGAGTGCCTCGTTTTTGTGCTCAGAGTTTCTGCTCAATTTTTTTTTTATATATTTAGTTATTTAGAAGAGATAAAGGTGTTCTCTTCTAAGGAAATAAAGATTTTTTTTCTTCAAGAGCAGCCCTGAGCACCTGGAATAAACTGGTGACATCAGCACAAAACTTCTTCGGGTTCTCCAATTTCAACCATACATGCCTTAGTCTTCTCACTACCTGATTTCTTCAACTTCTCGCAGCATATTAGTCATAATTGCAAGGGTCGAAAGAGAGGATATAATAAAAAAGGGCACATTGGTTAAAATGTCGCAGGTTCGAACAAAAACATGCTATTTGGTTCGGATAGGTGACTATGGACAAAATTATAAACAGGGAATCAATATTTAGGTTCAAACGCAGCAAAGAAGACATACATATTTTCCTCAATCCAATCATCCCCTACTCTATTTCGCCTCGAAGGGGTTCTAGTTAGTTATAGACTCAAGTTATCCCGAAAAGAAAAAAATCGGACCTCGGCTCCAAAGTTTATAACAGTTTAATCGAGTATACGACTAGGATCCTCTTGTTAAGCATAAAACCAGTTGAACAACTCAAAACAAACATTATACATCCAAACGTACGCAATAACATTAGTTCATCATTGGAAACTAACATGCAACCACCAAAGATAAAGAAATTAAATCACAGACTATTTTTCCAATTGAATTAGTTCCAAGACTAATAAAGCATAAGCGCCACTTCAGAACGTGCGACGAAGTGGGCGAGAAGTGTTCAAAATTTGCGAAACATGATTGACCACTGACCCGTGGTCGCGGTAAAAATTCACTGTAAATTGCCCATCTCATTTGTGAAAAGGGCAATTAATTTCAGAGTATTTTAGAGAGAGGAGCACGAAGTTGAGAGAAAAAATTGAGGCTTGGAAGAAGAGAATCAACGCGGAGAAGGCAAAATCAAGGAGGAAGAACAAGAGGAAGATCAACAAAACCCGGATCCATGTATTGAACACTAAAATGAGTTTTGTCTTTCCCTCTTCTACTGTATTTGATGTTCATGTATTTCACTTTTTGATTCAATGAATTAATGAATTGTTCTAAGTTTTCGTGGATGAATGAGTTGTTCAAATATTCATGGTTTCTTATTTTCAACTTATCAAATTCTTAGAATCATGATTTGCTAGAATATTGTTGATTTAGGGCTTGAATTTGTATGATGGGTTAGAGACATTTTTATTGTAGATTTTGCATATAGCTCCGAGTAGGGTGTCTATAATCTTTTGTACTTACGTTGCATCTCCTTTATTATCTGATGTGTGATCGAGTTTATAGGTTTTAGTTGGGAAACAGAACTTATAAATAGATTTAAAAAGATTACAGCTTGGTTTGAATTCTTCCTAAGGATGGGGGAGTTAACACAAGAATAATGACCATAGGTTCCCAAAACCGAAAGTTAGTAGATTTCATAAAACTTAATGCTTGTTGGTTCGGTTAAATCATGACTAGGGATAGTCTGGCTATCTTTACTAGTTTTAGACCTTTTATTACCTGAGGGGGAGTCTTGGGTGAAATAGGAATTCTCGTTCTCGCCCTAAGTTTAGGAACACCGCTCTGCATGATTCACCTTTCAATATGTCTCGAAACCATCATATATAATCATTGCCTTGAATCACTGCATTTCTCTGATTTGTTTCTCTTTTTTATTTATTTTTTTTACATTTTTTTATCAAACGTTTATCATTTTATCGATTCGCTGAGATTAGTCAAGGAACTAAACTTGAGTGATCAAAGTCTTCGTGTCCCTAGGGTATGATAATCGGGGTCGTAATCCTTACTTCCCTATATTACTTGAGACTGGTACATCGCCGGAGGAGCCAAAGGGCGCGACACATTTTTGTCGTCGACTTTTCGCCCATCAAGTTTTTGGCGTTGTTGCCGGGGATAACGTTGTTTTACTGTGACATTCGTAGTTGAGTTCTAGATTGAGACTCAGTATTTTATTTTTATTTAAAAAAACAAAAAAAAAGTTTACCTTTGTAGCAATTTGACTCATCGCAATCTTGCAAACATGGAGTATATGTATTGTGATTTACGTGGAGCCGATAACCATCAGAGTTTCCATTGTGAGTACTTTTCGCAGGTAGATACCTATATTCAAGAATGGAGGGACGCCTCCGTGGTTGATCAAGGTGATCAAAGTCTTGCGGATTTTATTAAGGAAATAGTAGCAAGACGAAAAGCTCCACAAAATCATACAACTCACATCGAGGAAGGGCATTCCGAGTATTCAAGTGACATATCAAAACACGAAACTCAAACTCATACAAAGTGTTTTGAGGTAAGTGATGAATGCAAGGTATCAAAGTCTAATCCTTCTTGTGGTGTAGTGCATATTCAATCTCCTTGTAGTCTTGATGATTTGAATCAAGTTGATACAAAAAGTGAACATGAAACCCTATGGTATCTATACAGTTGGCTGATATAAACATTAGATATCCAATAGGTACTATGGAAGATGCTCTTAAGAGAGGTTTTGTTTTTGAATCTCCCATTGATTTTGTTATGGTCGACGTCGCTCAAGATGTCGAAATTCCTTTTAGTATTGGAGATTCATTTTTAGACTCTAGTAAAACATTGATGTATGTTCAATCGAGACTT
>JAYMTP010001372.1:0-24460 GCA_036897365.1 Geranium brycei | reverse complement strand
TGATATCCAGCACCAACACTCTGGACAAAATCTTATGTATTGGAAAACCAGCAAGGAACATGGCGGGGCTTGGATACTCTCAAGGCGCCTCCACATCTCAGACAATGTTTGTCCCACAAACAACTGCAGACCCGATGTCAAGGAGGATGCCCCAGACATCCAGTAAGGACAAGAGTCGGAATCAACCAGAACAACACCCGCATGAGTAGACAAAACTCATGGTCAATAAATCTCACTAGACATGTCATCATTGTGGACGAATGGGTCACATACGACCTTTCTGCTATCATTTATACGGAAGAAACCCTCCCAAGAACACTCACCCTGGACATAGAACTCCGCCTAAAATGGAATGGAGAATGAAAGAAGTCTCTCATCGTGCCAACGTCGCCTACACTTCTCTCAAAGCCTCTACCAGCGAGAATTGGTACTTTGATAGTGGTTGCTCACATCACATGACCTGCGATCATAGGAAACCTCTAAGTTAGGAAATACTAAATAAGAAATACTTCTAACACTCCCCTTCACATGCAAGCCGGTGAACACAACAAGTCTTGCACGTGAAAGAAACATTGATGCCGAAGAGAAGCAAACGGAGCAACGTCCAACCGCCCTAAACCCGTTGAACAGTCCAATACCACCTTGAACCCCAGACATTGAACCCGAACATATCAATATGCATATTTGATGGAAGGAAATTAAACATATGAACACAACCCTTTTAATTTCCTAATTTTATATTCCCTAATTCTAGTTTTTATAATAAGCGACTTGTAACCCAAGTAGATTTACTTTCCTCCATATTGTCATTTCCTACTTTCCCACGTTTTAGTTTATTGTTTTCTAGTTTCCTTTTTATCATGAAGATTTGTGTATTTAAAGAGTCATTGGCTCATTATAGAATCATATTTGAGTGAATAAAAATTATCAAGTTGTGCTTAAAACTTTGTAAATTACAATGGATTAACATTTAAAGATTCGTTTCCAACTGTTGAGAATTAAACAGTGAGCCATTCTAAAATAAAAAAATATATAACTACTTATAAAAGTAAGAGAGCCCAACTAATAGCGTGATCTTTTATTATGTGTAGCTGAAGCCTGTATAAGTGGCCAAATATTGAAGTATTTTGACATGACATCAGACTATCATAGCATAGTTTGGTTAAACCTACATGTGGGGGGAGTATGGAGGATTAATCTAAAGCTGCATTGATTGACCAGTGCACATGATATTCACGAAAGAGGGAGTGTTGGAATGAGTGACTTTCATGATAAACGAAAGATTATGATTATGGAAAGAATCATGTGATTAAACTAACCAATTAAAGTTATTTTCGTAATTTGTTTCTTATTCAACGCTTGGGGCATTTGGGGTGCGGACGTAGGCAAAACCATATTATTTTCTTTACTTCACTTTTCTCCCCTGTGTTATATTTTATGAATTTGTACCCCAACATATAATCCAAATTCCTATGCTAGAGCAGCTTTCAGAAGAAGGGTTGTTTTGGTGTTTGCATGTGGTCTCATTATGTATATCACTTTTTTGTGCACTATTCCCATGCCTTGGGTAGATAGCATTTTTATCTGACATTTCTTCTGGATTTCATTGGTCCAGGCTTTCTCAATGGGTCTTCAAGTAGCAGCAGCAAGTTCTATTGCTTCAGACTTTGTAGCAGTGTATCTATCTGTTGGCGGCATGCTTATGTGAGTACAGCTAAACTATTGCCAACTGCTGCAAAGCTTAATATTACATATCAGAATGCACCATTCTCAGTGTGAGATGATGTTAAGCTTGTACAAATGAATAATATTCTAAAAATATGACAGTATATTTAGGTATTATGGATAAAAAGAATCGTCAAAATTTACTCCAACATAAAAGATTAAACTATTAGGCGGATGGCTCAAAATTTATGCCTTGAGCCCAGCGCATATATGTTCATTTCTCTTTTCCTTTATTTTCTCTTAATCTATTTCTCTTATATTTTCATTTTCCTAGCATAGTTTCTGTTGTAACTTTGTTACTGGGCATCTGATCCTCAGTTTTATTTGATGTACTTGGCTAATTTTAGTTCCCTTCTTGGGAGCTTTTTCTAGTTTTCATCAATGCTTCATCAATGAAAACTCTTTTTTGCTGATAAAAAAAAAGCCTTCACTAAATCCACATTCTTTCAATATAAAATACTTAAAACATTATTTCTCACATACAGACCTAACAATATAAGAGACCTCACAATGGACCAAGAATATATTATAGTGGAATCAGCACATATGCATCACAAAGTCAATAACAAACCCAATTTCAATACCGTATTAAATTAATCCAACCTAAAAGCTTAAGTTATTAGGTGGTCCAACCAACATATCAAGTAGTCAGTGAATTCATATTCTTATAAGGTGTGACACTTTAACGCCCTTTCAATTGAAAAGAAAGTTAAATAGGTTGCTTATACAACTAAATAGAGTACATGCCATTTAATGGGGCTAATGAAAAGAAGGAATCCAAGTTGCTGGATGTAATACTAGGAGGAAAAGTTTAGAATGTAGCATTTGAAGCAACAATTTGGGTAGCATAATTGAACTGAGATGAGGGGAAACAACTAAAGGTTCTGGACATGTAAATCATAAGTGGGTCAGTGACAATGAAATGTGAGAGAATTCAGTTGGGAAAAGTTAACTAGAAGTCGATTAACATGGGAATACATGAAAGGGCATGATTGTGTATGACTTGGCCAAGCATATTCCATTACATAAGGTGTAGAGGAAGAAGAGAATACTGGTGGAGGACCCCAAGCCATTTAAATAATTCATGTAGTTCAACCCAATTCTTGGAAAATGGCTAGGTTGATATTTTCCTATTCCCAAATGTGAGTATGTTGCAAATCTTAAAGTACCATATTTTAGCTTTATATATTGGAAGTGGAATCTTAGTAGCTGATCTACAATAAAATTGTGGCATGCATGCAGTGCTAATAAGATAGGTAATAGGAGGGAAGAACTATAGCATGTGTAGAATTTTTAAATTAGGCAACATATATTGAGCCGGGTTCACAACTAAAAGGTCTTGTTAGTTGAATGTGATTTTTACCTTTATGTTTAGCTATTTTACATTATATTTATTTGACGCGGGATGTATATTTCAATAATTTCCCCACGTGTGGGACTAGAATTCTACACGTGGGTAGTCAATCAAAAGCTCAATATGTACACTTGGGCAGAAACAAGAGTACCAGAATTTTTAAATATGGCTAAATATATTGCGTCGAACTTCATAGCTAAAAGGTCATCCTTGTTAGTTGAGTGTGGCCCTTGTATGTATATTTAGGTATTTTACCTTATATTTATTTGACATGGTATGTATAGTTTATCAATATGCTTTGAGTTGTTGTAATGATCCGATGATTTTGCTACAAGATAGCAAATAGGTGAGAAAACAAATAATAAAAGTTTTGTTATTTTATTCGAATTTTTATAGTATGTATACTTTTGTGAACCTGAAGTTTATATATAGTTCAACATACGAGATCTCTACACAGTTAATTGTGTTGCACACATATAAATTAATTAATTTGTCTTTAGGCCAGAAGGTAAAGACGAGATTTGATACATCTCGAGACCTGGAGTTCTCAAAGATAAATGCCTGAAGCCTCAAATTTATATTTGTTATTTATACAGTAAGAATATGTTTACACTGTAACTTGTATATTTATTTCATTAATAATTTTTGTTATTTGAATCCCGCGAGTTAACCTATGCACCGGTGCTTAAAGTGTGGTCATGTATTTATTTATACATGTTATTTATATTACATGATATTTATATTTTGTTATTTATACGTAATATATATCTTATTGAATTATATATGACATGTAATGTACAAAACCCGAAGTTCTAATTTACGTACAGTTATTTAAAAATATATGACCAGAAGTTATATGGATACAGATTACGAAATTTTGATTTAATTATTGAATGGCAAGAAGTTCATACAGATTTGAAACACATATAACTCGAAATTCTGATTCAATGTGTTTATGATGAAACTTATATGACCTAAGGTCTATATAATATACGAAACCTAAATTTTAATTTAATTTACATTTATTAAAACTTGCATGACTCGAAGTTCATACATACATAAAATCTACATGACCCGAAGTTCGTATATATATAAAATATACAGAATCCGAAGTTCTGATTGAAAATTAAATCGATATTTCATATCACGTGATATCAATTTTCAAAAATTTATTAAAATCAGAAGTTCTAAACATCATCAGAATAATTTTCAAATATCGAATATCGATCTCGATGAAAATTTAATTAGAATAAGAAGTTCTAAAATTTCCTGCAAGATAGATAAGAATACCGGTTTTAAGTATGAATTCCAGAAGTGATATTTCTCATGTCTAACCTTGGTATATCCACCAAAATGGAAATCATATTGAGATCTCAAATAATATGATGAAAAGCGTGCGATGAATAGTTGAGATCTACGCAATATTGAACCTGAAGTTCTTTATCTCAAATATTTGTTATTTTTCATAATCGTCTTAATCAACGATGATGCCTATGATTATTCAAAATTCATGTGGACATTCATTTAAAATCTAGAAGATATTGTTGTCCAATAAAATTATTTATACCGCTTGTTCACAAGGAAAATCTGTGGTCCAACCCTCTCAAACCAAGGTTAGTATTGAATTTCTATAATTCTTACAAATAACTTAGAGAAATATATGTGACTTTATTTGTTTATGGTCGACGCATCCGGAAGTTGGTCACATATTTGATTGTCAATTCATAACATTTTGCATTTGTTAAATGGTTGGCATACATTACCAAGTTAAGATCACAATTCTCTGATGAAAATCTATTCGTCTTGGTAATAGTTTGCATATCATCAATATTTTCATATACAATTTGATATATCATATTTACAAATTGGTTGTGCAAACGAAATGTCTGAAACATTCGAAGATATTTTAAAGATAACATGATCATATATAAATTTTATAAACACACAAGTGAGAATTAAAGTAAATGATGATAATGCAAAGGAAGTAACAAATTACTGTAGTATGTGCCCGAAGCGTAAGAGGCAGATAAGACTAAAAGATATTGTTACTCATGAATAAAAGAATCATGCAAATTAGATAAATAGTTCCAGAAGAACTATTGATTAAAGGAAAAATTATTGATTCCTGAAGAATCATTAGATTATAAAGAACCGTCAATTTCTGAAAGGTCATCGGTTCTAGCAAAACATTCGGTTCTTGTCGAACAATCGGTTCTAGTAGAACAATTGGTTCCCGTAGAACATCAACTATTTGGGCCCATTAATCGAACACTAGAAGGTCCTCAACCAGTTGAACACAAATGGTTATTCGCGAATAAAAGAATTACAAAATCGATCGATATAATATGAGGCTTCCAACCTAAGATATTTCTCAATAGTCTGAAATCAGTTTGATGAAACAATTTTATCTATAATTATTGCGATCATTTCAAATACTTATTAATTTAAAAGTTCTTGAAGAACTAGATATGTATCTGATGGACGTATTCAGTATTTATTTATAAGGTACACTTATACCGACATTTATACGAGACTCTGCGAATGAGTTATATTGCCTGAAGTAATGAAAAATAATCCAAGAAGCAATTTTTAATATGAGTTATTGTATTGGCCGAAATAAAATTCATACACAATGTATGTCAATGGACTTAACTGATACTTCCAAAGAGATACTGAATACTGCAGAGTATATCTCAGATCCCCATAAACCTCGCTCCCAAACAAAGTACGTAATTACGTGTGATGAGACAAGACTCTGACACTCTACAAAATAAAGTTTGGTTGCAACATTTCCAGTCATTCAGAAAATTTGCATTACATGAAGCTAGCTGCGGTATGACTTGTACAAGGATACAATAAAAGTGAAATTCGATAATGTGCACGCTAAAAGTAATTTATACTCATAAACTCCAGAAGAGTTATGAGGTTGATATCAAGAAAGTATTTTTATAATTGACAATCATGCAGATTTCTTCACTAAGACTCGACACAACTAAGAAACTCATGTAAGATATTACCTCGACTAAGCAAGCAAAGCAAAGTAACCCTATCAGCTATCAGGGGGAGCATTGATCAAGAAAAGCATCTATCAGGGAGAGCATCAATCAAGGAGAGTATTGATTAGGGGGAGCGTCGACCAGGGGGAGCATCGATCTGGAGGAGCAAGAACGATGAAGTTCATCACACTTTGGACAAATGTGCGCTACGCTCTTTTTCCCTTATTCAGGTTTTGTCGCACTGAGTTTTTCTAAAAAGGTTTTTAACGAGGCAGCATTATGCACGTTTAGCATCACCTTAATTACTTCTTTACTCGATTTTTTATCCCACTGGATTTTTCCTTGTAAAATAAAAGTTAATTATTTGTAAATAGATGATGTCCAATGAGGAGTATTGTAAATTAGAGCACGTGTGATTTTTTATTGTCCACCACCTCTCCTTGGTACGTGGCATGCATGCATGCATCACTTTTTCCTTAATGCCACATCATGCCATACTTAGAGTTATAAATATAGCTCTCTTGCTCTTCGTGATTAGAAGAGAGAACAAAAGAAAATATGGAGGCTCTGCTATTTACTTTATACTATTTGAGAGTGGTTGGTTTTTAATCTTGTTGTCATAGATAGCATACATGATGAATGAAAGTGATGAATAAGAGAGCTATACACATCAATGAAGAAATGACCATTACTCTCTACTCTCTGCTTCTCTCGTTTTCTCTTCATTATACTTCATTTCTTTATTTATTGGTAATTATTTTACAACAATGATAAGTGGAGTAAAGTGTATTAGTCTCTTAAATTTATGAGGATTGAGATTTAGTGAAGGGTACTTTTGTTATTATCAAAAGATTTGATACAAAATTAAAGTGAAGTGTACTAACATGATGTGCAAATAATATTCAGATAAATGCATGTGGTGCATTGGTGTGATGGTGCGGGTTCAAACCCCACTTATTGCACTGCCTTTGGTGCTTATTTTATTTATTATTTCTATAAATAAACATTAATTCTGTTGATAGTAATTAATGTATATACAAATAGTATACTTATTACCATATATATTATTTATTTAACATACTATTTTGATCTATTTTAAATTTTATTTGTCGTGTTTAAATACATTATTTTGTTGTTGTCAATCTAAACTATCCATAATTTTTTATTAAATATTATTATATCTTCATACACGTAATTAATATTTTTACTTCTCAAAACTAGTGGTATGTTTGTGAACCAAATTTAAATTTCTCACCATTCAAATCGGCTGAAAATTATTAGGTTCGGGTTCAGATATACTTTATATAATAAACTTAAGATTAGCTTGAATAACAATTAAACTACAAATTAGATCGATTTGGTCAACTCGTCTATTTTTACTGTAAATATTGAATAAAATTTAAAATTATACATAAATGTATTTAATCAAAGTATATATGATTTTTCAAAATCTAAACGATGAGATCACGAATCTATCAAGTATTGAAAGATTAGACTAAAGTTCATCTCGATTATTAAACGAGCTAAATTTTGAGCTCGAACTTGGCTTGAACTAAATAATAACGAACTTGAACCAAATACTTACTAAATAAAATTTGAACAACTTGTTAAAAGTTCAACCCACAAACATATTGAGTCTCGAAAGATTAGACGATAATTCAACTCGTCTATTTGTGCTCGAATTTGACTTGAGCTTAATCATATCGAACTTGAACCAAATGTTTAACGTTAGAATTGGAATAACTTGTTAAAAGTTTAATCTATATAAATAATTTTGTGCCCCCTTTCAAATATTTTCTGGTTCCGCCCCTGCCTAAAGGGGATTCATTTATGGTGGTCTAAATCGGTTTGCCGGTTCAGGCGGCAAGGCGGTCCAAACAGTCTAGGCGTGATCCAGGCGGTTCGATCGGTCCAGCTTGACTAAAAATTTTAAACCAACGAACCGTCTCTCACTCAGCGTCGTCTCTCCCTCTCTTTGTCCGTCTCTAATCGCATCCCAGAAAGCTGAAACGTCCGTCCATCTCAGTCGCAAAAGCAAAACAGAGTCAGCCTGAAACGACTGAGCTACTCTCTCTCCTTCGCGTTGAGGTACGTTTCTAAATCTCTCTTTCATTCATTTTTTGAAGTGATGGTGAGTTAGGGTTTCTGATTTTCTGGGGAGTTCTGAGTGAAATTTTGGAGTTATTTTTTTATTTTCTTTGAATCCGACATTGAAGCAATAGTTCGGATTGTTTCAATTGATGTTTTTTTTGTACAGAGCATTGATTCTTTGCTGAATTATGTCGATGAAATTTACAAGACTAAACTAATAATTTGCTGGATATAGTTTATGGTGCTTGTTTGTTTGTTGATCCATGAATACAAAATGTTGCTAAGTATACTATTCATATCCTATCATACCTTTGTGTAAATTTTACAGAAGAAGAAAAGGCCATTTATAGCAGTAGCATGCGATGGGGTAAATTGTTTGGGTGCTTGCGTTTATATCTTGTGTTTTGTTTGGTTTTATATATGAGTTTGCTAAGAGAGAGCTGTTTGTGTACTCGATTCTATATAAGATCCAAATGCCATTATGTTCATCAGTTACTGCTCCTCTGTCTGTGACACTCTGTGGTGGCTCTATTCATACTTGCTGCTTCATATGATTAATGTATTTTTTTGTTTTTTGGTTGTCCCGTGTTTATGTTTGTGTTTTGTTTTCCCTTCACTTGATTGGCTTTCAATTAAACCTAATTTACCAAGTTCTATGTGTTACAATCACTCTTTACTATGATTGCTCTTTGGGATATTTTGAATTGGTGAATAGAATGGAAAATAAAACTTCACTTCCTTGGAATAAATGTTGCTAGCTTATATAGCATTGTTGTGAAATTGTTCAAATTAGTGCATTGTTGAAATTGTTTATTGTTTCAAATGTTTTAAATATGTTTTCATATTTAAAATATTTATTTTTATATAATATAATTCATATATTTTTCAAATAAATTAAACTAATAATAGAATACTAATCTGATTAATCCCTAATTAATCCTCAGGGTTATTGTCTGCCCGACTAGCTGTTGGCAGTTTTTAGAACCTGTGTAGTAATTTGCAAATACCCCTATTTTTAATATGAACTTCCTAATTTAGGTTTATAATTGTTATGTTTTCTCTCTCTGCCATCTGATGCCCTCTCGCTCCATCTCAGTCACGACCTGCCATTCTCCCTGCTGACCTCCTGTTTTCTGATCCCTTCACCACTGGCGAATTGAATCAAGTTATCACCGTCACATCCTCCGGATTCAAATTCCTATCCTCCGATTGGGATTGGGATTATTCTTTTGTAATATTCATTTGCTTAAAAATATTCTACATAGTTGAACTGCGCCTATGATTTTTGAAGTTTATCCATGCATGATGCATATATTATTTTTGGTGTACGGATTAGGATTTATTTATACATGCATGGTTTTGGTTCTCTCTTCATTGAGTTGGCTGTTTTAGCCTTATTGCTTAAGGTAATTGCTGGTTTTAAAAAGGCTTACATATTGCTTATTGCAAAATGTAAAGAAGAACCGAAGTGAATGACTTAGTTGAGCTGGGTTTTCTTGTGTTATGTCTGATCTTCATACAACGGTCAAGTTATGTGAAAAGAATCAGTCAGAAATTTTAAAATTGCTGGTTTTTTGTTGTCTTAAACTTTGTTTACCTTTGAAGTTTGGCTATTGATGTTCTCTTATAAGCTGTGCTCTGTATATTTTAGAAATGGCTAATAAAGAGGATGATCCTCAAAAAAAAGCACAAATGGTGGATGCCCGGGCTAGAAACATCAGTCACAATGTTCGGTGCACTGAGTGTGGAAGTCAATCCATTGAAGATTCACAAGCAGATGTTGCAATTCTACTCAGAAAGGTAACTCTCATATGATTGGCCACTGCAGTGTGTTATGAATGTTAGCATGAGTAATTAGATTTTAATTCTTGTTAGCATTTTGTAACTCTGTTGCCGAACCCCTGAAGCCTATGATTTCAGGTTTCATGAATTTACATTATAACCAACAAAATAGGACCATTTATCATCATCATCATCATCATCATCTTCTCCATCTTCATATGGATAGTTGTTTATGAAACTGCAATTCCAAGAGTAATCTAGGAGTGACAACCCGTGAAGTGATTCCCATGCTTCCATAAGATTGTCAGTACTAATTTTCTTCTATCTCCAACTGACATTACTGTTGGACACCTTATTGTCTGCTTCCGATGGATAATCTACCCAAATTCTGCTCTTATCTATCTGGTAACAGAAATTTTGGTCTGATCATATCTTGGATATATATAAAAATGAAAGATTCTTAGAGAGCCTATTTGAAGACTAAAAGGCTAAAGATAAAGAACCTTCCAATTTGTAAATAGTTATTATTCATACCCTGAGTACTGTTTTCAGTTTGAGAAGATTGCGTCATTTTAGAGAACTATAAAGATTTGCTGCACAAGGTAACAAGATGCTAGTTAGTCGTTGCAAATTTGGCTTGGTATGTCGTCATGAGGAATAACTTCCTTTTGGGATTCCCACTTGATGAATAAGCTCTAGTTACTGATGGATAATATCTGTTTGAGGCTTGGAAAATAATGTTGAGCGCTAAGTTTCTTGATGATTGTCAAATGAACTTATTTAGCTACACCAACTCTTGATTCATGTATGATATATGCCTCATATATGGTTTCCTAATAATCCTGCCTGCAGCAATGGTACAGATGAAACAAATTTAATCTAATTATTTGCAAGGCATGCTTTATTGTGGCAGTTAATTCGCGATGAGATTCGGTCTGGGAAATCTGACAAGGAGATTTACAAGAAGCTTGAGGAGGATTTTGGGGAGACAGTACTCTATGCCCCCAAGTTTGATCTGCAAACTGCAGCCTTGTGGCTATCACCTGTAATTTCCTCCGCTAAGAACAGTATGATGATTAAAGCTTTTCTTCAAATATGTGGTAATATCAAATGTTCTGTTTTGGAAATAGCTTCTGCTTGCTGGTGCTGCTACTGGAGTATGGGCTTACAACAGGCACAGGCAAAAGACTAATGTGCACATCATGGCCCTGAATCTGGTTAGAGGCTTTCCACTAACCCCGAGAGAGAAGCAAACCATGCTAGAGGTCCTCACACCTCCACCGCCTCCTTCACAAGGACCTGCTCTTTTTTCCCGTTGGAACAGTTGGCAAGGTCAATGACGCACTTTTGGATAACATGGCTAGGTCAATGACGCAATGTCTTCCCCAATATGACATGCCTTTGCATGTAGTCTTGACTACTCAGTTTCAACTTTCTGGCCTTTTTGCATGCTCTTTATTCTGGGAACCAACAAATAGTAGATCAGTCATATTTATGTGCTTTTATAATCCAAATTGGAGAACACGGACATATCTATGGTTCATGAGGCACCTGATGATGTAAATCGTTGTCGAGACACCCAAATTATGGGTGAAGTATATATGCTGCAAAACAAGATCATCTGCAATAGAATATTTCAGCTGTCAGGGCTTTACAATTGTATTTCATAAATTGTACCTATAATTTTATGTGTCCGGATTTAGTATTCTCCAGCTGCGTATCAACATTTGGTTGCCATAAATGAAAAGAAGAAATTGTCTATTTCTTCCAAGAAACTTCAAAGTAAAAGCTAGGTTTTTCATGAAAGAAACTTTGGGGTTTTTTTAAAGCAAACCGAATGTTCATTCATGAAATCACAAGACAGAAAAAAACTCTGCATTCGAAGATCGAGCATCAGTCGTGTACAGTTTACAAGTAAACAGTAAAAGACAATCTTAAGACACCCTACCTCTCTGGACACCTCCAGTCAACCAACTAACTAAACATGTCGGATACTCAAATAACCACTAAAAACACTAAACTAAAACACGTGACCCACATCACAAATACAAACAAAAACAGACCACCAATCCACCTTTCTAGGGGACACATCCTCTCATTTGAGCCCATTTACCTCAGCGAGCACTGCTCCTCAAGCATCTCCCACTTGGTATCCGATAATCATCCAAACCTGGGTTTCTCGGCGTGTCCCAGTTCATAGAACCTCACAGCGGCAACTGGTCGCAGTATTACCTGAGGGAATATTAACTTGAGCACCGGCCAAACGGCAGCTAAACCAAACCTCCAAGAACGTAAATCGAGAAACATCGAAAGAGAGGAAGATTTAGAGAGGAAGACAGATATGGTGTCGAAATCCCCATGTCAAAAACCTCTCCGATTTACCAACCTCGTCACAAAACCGACGACAACCCTCCTCCGCGCCAACCTAGCAAAAAACCCGCCGCCGAAGATTCTTGGCCGCCAGATAGACCACTGGCAAAGGAGGGGTTAATAGAGTGTTACTAGGTCTACGTCTAGTACATCAAAGATGTTAGTGATCAAGTTGTATATCGAGCTTGTTTTCTTTTCGGATCATATGATTTGTTCTGTTTGATAAAATTTCAAAACCTTAAACTTTCTTGAATTTTAGGGTGTAAAACAATGTTATGGTGAACTAAGTGATTCAAAAATGAAGTTAGAATGTCTATTAACAAAATTCAGTAGTTAGGCATACTTGAGAGTAGATGTAGAGCAATGAAGTACCTTTTTCCCAAACTTAAATAGTTAAATAATTCAAATATAATGAGTTGGCAGGAGTTGAAACAACTTTATTTCCATTATTTTGGAGATACATTTAACATGGTTGGGTTCGTTGCTAATTGCTAAATGAAAATAAATTTCCTCAATTTCACATGATTTTTTAAAAGGATAATTCTAATTCACTACTGCACATTACTTTTTCAATTTAATATGATGCATTATTTTAATTGTCAATTTAGTATTGAAATTTTTTATGCATATGGTTTTATCCTAAAGTGGTTAAAATAGATATGATAAATACAGGCAATTACAAATTTTATTAAAGGTTAAAAATATCACCATATTAAAAAAATTATTATTTTTAACTTTTTATGGAATAAATAATATAAAAACTTGAATATTTTTAAAAGTTTTTTATAAATATTTAAAATAAAAAGTGATTAAAATTTGTATATTTTTAATTTTTTTGAAAAATCTTTTATTCAAAAAATAATAATATTAAAATCGATTTTTATTATTATTTATTTTATAAAAATAATAATAATTATTATTTTCTTATACATGATATCAAATTTAACTGTCAGGAATAATCACCATTTATAAAACATTTTACTGAATTATTATCTCTTCTTTAAGAATAATCAAATAGTATAACTTACATCATTCTCCAAATAGAGTTGCAGACTTGTCTCTCTCTCTCTCTCTTGTCGGTCTACTCGAAACACAAGCCTTAACCTTGGGTTAGTGGTTCCTTAATCACCATTCACAAGGTTCAATTTTCAAACAACCCAGCAAAGCAAGCAACAGTTACACAACGATTCACCCATCTAATTCATAGAGTAGTGGTGAGGTGAGAATGAGGCCTTGTTTATTTAAGCTCTTCAACCACCAGTTGACCCCTCTCTATAATTGTCGTCACCAATACCATCTTCCTTTGCGCTTCAGACCTCACTCTTCTCACACATTCTCTCTCTCTCACTCTCACTCTCCTTCCGGTAATTTCTGCCCTCATTCTCTTCTGGCTTTTTGGTTTCTGTTATGCTAATTTCTTAGGTGTTTTGTATATCCCGCCTGACTTTTATTTTATGGGTTCATAGTTCAATTCAGAAGCAACAAATTCAATTGAAGTTAGTAGGTTTGGTGTTATTGGTGATAAAGAAATTTATGGTCCATGTGTTAATTGTGTTTCATCAGTAGAGCAATGTTTAGCACTTGCAGTTTGGCAAGTCAAATCAATTCTCATCTGTTCTGATGATCACTCCCACTTCTGTATTGGGTTCTTGGATCCATACCTTAAAGCCTACAGAGAATGCTCAAATGTGATGATGATAAAGATCATAATGTTGAAGATATGCCAGTAGTGATACAATCTGCTGTGTATAAAAATTGCAGTATTTCATGGTATGTAGAAGATATCCCACCTATGATAAGATTTAACAATCACAAGCAAGTGTTTGATGACAATGGATTCCCTTGGTTTGTAATTTGACAAATTTTGCAAGGGTTATTGGGTTATTTTAGATGAAATAAATGTTAATTGGTGGCATGTAATCCTACAGTATCACATTCCAGTACTCTCATGGACGCGGTCATAGCAGTGGCCAGACAGGGGTCGGCAACTGGCCAACATGTTGCCATAAGAGCTGATCAGAAAAGTTACACTTACAGTCAGCTCTTATCATCTGCAAGGAAGATGTCTGACCTGTTATGCCAAAGTGATATAAAACCTGTGAGTTCTAAAAAATTTATAGTTCCAACTTTCTAAAGCTAGTTAGCATGACTATTACTCCATGTTTCATGTGCCAAGTAGATTCTAAACTTTGTAGAAGATAATCTAACAGTGATTTGTTGCAGTTAATGTCACACCCATAACTTGTCCAGGTAAACTGATATCAATTGCTATCTTGTCTGTTTCACCAAAGCAGTATTCTCTTATTTTAGTTTCTCAAATACAAGAAATCAAAATAATTTTCATGCATGACATCAGTAAAGTATACACTTCATTCCATTGCTTTATTACTGCATTAGATGTGGCAATAAGTTTTTCTTTGGTCTAAATGATTAAATTCATGCTTATAACAGCCCCCCAGTGGTGTCATTGGTGCTGGACATCTCGGTGGAGCCCGTGTAGGGATATTGGCTAAACCTTCAGCTGAGTTTGTTGCTGGGGTGCTAGGGATTTGGTTTAGTGGAGGTGTTGCAGTTCCTCTTGCACTTAGCTACCCAGAGGTTGAACTCCTACATGTGATGAATGATTCGGTTGGTCCTTGCAGATCCTCTTATTTATTTATTTTTCATTTTTGTTATAATTTTTGTTCCTCATACCAGCAGTACATTCTTCTTACTGATGTTTGGTTTTCGGAGCAGTAAGCAAAAATATATATTAGCTGGCTATGAATGGTGATGGTGTACATAAGTTCCAAAACGGATGACATATTTGTCCTTTCAAATTTAACTCTGCTCTTGGTTTTAAATGGTTAGGTTTTCGTCTTTTGAACAATATTATTTCATTGTTGTATCAAAGTCCCTTTTCAGTTAATTTCTATACAGTCTTGTTTTTTCATGAAAGTAAACATAGTAGTGATCAAGCTTCTCATGAAGTTCAAGTGCTGGTAGCAAGTGTCTGCTACAGATGTGTGGCAAAAAAATTTTTTAAAAAAGTAAATTTGTACATGTAGGCATGAGTTTTGTTTCAAAATCAGAACACTAGGCATGAGTTTTCACTTATGGAACTTGTTTTACCATGCACCTCATTTTCATTTGATATACAGGATGTTGCCATGGTATTGAGCACTGATGACTATAGTGAATCAATGAAAAATGTTGCTGCTAAAAGTGCTGCCCACTTTTCACTTATTCCTACTGTTCCAAGTAGTTGTTCACAGATAGAACAAAATGATTCACGAACTGATGAAGTTGATGCAAATAAGAGTTTGCAGGCGAATTTTCACTCTCTGAATAAAGTGAAAGGTGATTTATCTTCTGTGATTTATGAAGTCATGTCTTGTAGAGGCAATATACAAATTAAATTAGCAAATGTTCCCTTGATGCGATATCATTTTCTGTCTTTTGCAATGCTGCAGGTGAGGATCCAGCATTAATTGTGTATACTAGTGGTACAACAGGTAAACCTAAAGGCGTCGTTCACACACATAAAAGCATAAGTGCACAGGTATGTCTCTGAACATTTACCTAATGACAACATTTGTAAAACTGTAGTTATGCCTGACATTAGGAGTCTTATAGTCTTACTGAGCTATGATACAGGAATCTGTAAGGATAGTTGCATCTATTTGTAACTTCAACAAATTGTCCATTGCTTGCAAATACATCTTGAATCTTTCATTATCAGACAACCCATGTTATTGGATCTCACAATTCTTCATAGTTATCCTCTTTAATATCACTTTCCGTCATTAAACTTGATTTCAGAATCTAACCATTTGATTTTGGCTCTAACTTTCAGGTCAAAATTTTGACCGATGCTTGGGAGTATACATCTCTGGATCAATTTTTGCATTCTCTACCACTACATCATATCCATGAAATATAACTTATCTAGTTTAAATTGATTCATTGCTTGAACTTTATAATGGTTTCCATTTTCTGTTTATTATGCTACATACCGCCTACTAAATATGTTTGTTGGAGTTGCAATTATCCTTAACTTCTACCTTACATGTTCATGGACTTTTCAACGCGTTATTTGCACCTCTATATGCTGGCTCTACGGTATGTCTTAATATGTGTATCCATTTTTTCTATATTTTGGATTCCCATGTTATGCTGCAAGTGCTCTATTTAATGATTACAGTTAAGCTTGGATTTATCATTTTTTGCTTAATGTATTTGCTCATGGCTGTGAAGATTGAGTTTATGCCAAAGTTTAGCGTGAGGGGAATCTGGCAGAGGTTTCGTGAGTCATATCCAACAAATGGCAAGATGGCGGATGATGCTATAACTGTATTCACTGGAGTAAGTCAAATCTTTATGCTAAATATGTTAACTTGATACAATTGATGCAAACAATGCTGGCATACTCACCTGACAAAAGTAAAAATGCTGTTATGCACTATTGCTTAGTTTCTCCAACTTTGGACTACATTATGTGGTTTAATTCTTCTTACCTTTGAAGCGGGAGGTACTTGATTGCTCATAAACATTAGATGCCCCCTTCTTCTGTTTATTGATGGTGCTGTATTTCCCTTCTTAGATATACAAGTGTTAACTTCATACTATAACCATAGAACACTATGTTAAACTTGAATGTGGGTTGGCTATGTTGAACCATAGCTTTCTAGAGCTTTTGTACTAGCAACCTTTTTGAGTATTTTATTGTGATGAATAAATGTTCTTGTTTGTTCAGGTTCCCACTATGTATACTCGACTCATACAAGGATATGATGCAATGGATCCAGATCTACAAGGTATTTCTGCTTCCGCTGCTGCCAAACTGCGATTGATGGTAAGCATCGTAAAACTGCATCAATATCTTTGCATATCTTTTTACATCTCTCCTTACGGAAAACCTATTGAAGGAGCAGGCCCTTATTAGAAATTTCATTTCTGTTTCCTAGATGTGTGGCTCCTCTGCAATGCCATACCCTGTTATGAAGAAATGGGAAGCCATCACAGGGCATCGCCTCTTGGAAAGGTATGGTATGACCGAGGTAAGTGTCTAAACTGAGTAAAATTCCTTATGTAGTTGTACTTGTACGAAGCAATGTTTACCGTCTTTAGCTTATAGATAATTTGTTACAGTTACAATATGGGTTGATGTTTGCAGTTTATCATGTCAATTGCCAATCCCTTAAGAGGCGAAAGGAAGCCAGGCACTGTGGGCAAACCATTTCCTGGTGTAGAGGTGAGGAAGCTACTTTAATTTGAACTCTAAAAAACCACTTACCTTAAACCTTAAATATAAACAAGTGTTTCTACATGCAGTGTAACCTCCATTTTGAAGACGATTTATGTGGAAAGTTTTCTTTTCTTATGCACAACTGTAAACTGTAAGATTAGAGACCTGATGGAATTACTGCAAATCGCGATTCCACAAATGAGTTGCATTCCTCGCTTATAACTTATCATACCAAATTGAAGAAATAACAACAGTAGCACTTGCAAAGATTGTTGCCTATTAATTCATGGGTTTACAGGTCAAGATTCTTACAGAAGAAGAGAGTGGAGCTGATGCCACTGGTGCGGGTGAGCTTTGTGTTAGAAGCCCTTCATTGTTTAAAGAATACTGGAAACTTCCTCAGGTATTCTTTGTAGCAATAACATTCTTCATATATTTACTTTCTTTTGCTTTTCCTACTAGCTTTTAGGATCATGCCCTTGACTGTTATCATCCTAACTTAAATATTCAACTGCTGGATGCATCAATCCCAATAATATATAAAAAGTAACGGAACTGCAAAGAATATGCTTACAAATTAAGTTAGGAGAAGAACTGAATGTGCTGTAGTTCTCGAGCATTTTTATGCTCTGTCTGCATTGTTGTGAAGTGGTTCTAGTACGTAATAATTGTGTTACTAAATTCCACGCAGAATTATTTTCTCAGTAGGTGACCCTTGTTTATGCGTTTACTTACTGGATCAGGTGACCAAGGAGTCATTCGTTGATGGCGGTTTCTTCAAAACTGGAGACACCGTCAGAGTGGATGAAGATGGATACTACATCATTTTGGGACGTAAGTTCATTTATCCAAAAAGATACATCCTTCTATATGCAGCAAACCCTTCCCTACAAGTCTCACTAATATGCAAAGTAGTTGAAATGCATTTGTTTGCTCATATGTTCAATCGTAACAACAAAAAAATTATTTTATACCATATAATTAACTGTGACATGTCCTTGAGGAGAGCAGATAGAAACTTCATGTCTATTCTGAATGTCCATGTGATTAATTTTAAATGAGAGCAAAAAGGGGAGAAAGAAAATAAAAACAGAAAATAGATCATTTCCATTTCTTGAGGGGCAAAATGTGTGGATTGGTTCCTACATCTCTCTAAAATGTCAAAAGTGGGCGGCATTTGACTCTGTATATGATCATGCCTGCTCTTCAATTGAAGCTTCTCACCTTATAATCATTTATCAGGTACAAGTGCTGATATTATGAAGGTTGGTGGATACAAGTTATCTGCATTAGACATTGAATCCGTTCTTTTGGAGGTAAACACTTTTTCCTTATCCACTTTCGTAGAATTTGATGTCCTCTCTTTGAAGCCTCTGTATCTCCTCCTCTCCAAAAGGAACCAAAAAAAGAAAAGTATTGTCTCTTCTTGAAAGGCTAAAATTGATAATTAAGAAAAGATAATTGACACCAATTATTCTGTTCTATGCAGCATCCTGTCATTGCGGAATGCAGCGTGTTTGGATTACCTGACAAAGATTATGGAGAAGCTGTATGTGTGGTAGTTGTGCCAGAGGCCGATACGAAGAAAAAACATGAGGCAGAACAGAAGCCTGCTATAACTTTAGAGGAACTTTGTGCTTGGGCTAAAGATAAACTTGCACCATACAAGGTATTCAACTTCCCTTTTATTTGTCCATTCCAGCTAGTTTCTGAGTTGTGCCTCTCCCTCATCATTTTTTAAAATACTCACAAATTCACATTGATACTTTTTTTGGATTTGAAATATTTATTCGCATTTTCTATCATAACTATAAATGGCAAGTTTTCTTGAACTCCACATGAGAGTTTGTGTTGGACCGAGGCTGGGTTTGATATAGTGTTGAAAGTTCAAAGAATTTTGGTGGGTGTTTGTTTGGGTTCTCATTGCAAAAGACAGTAGTTGTTTCCAAATTAAATGTGCAGGAAGTTCTACTTTCAAAGTTGTGACTTGTGATCTGTTATTTCTTCCTAAGCACAGCTGAACCTTTTTCTCCTTCCATTTTCTTGGTGATGAATGAATGACATGACTTTGTTTGCACCTCGTTTTCATTGATACTTGAGAGTTGAGAGCATTCACATTAAATGTCTCCATGGTTTCAGCAATTAAGGGTATGCTCTCTAATTAAAAGTCTATCACTATATTTCTCTGCAGCTACCAACCAAGCTGTTCCTTTGGGATTCAGTACCTCGTAATGCTATGGGAAAGGTAAAATACTACTAACATGGTTTGTCTTACGAAATTAGTAAAGGATGGGATTGCAAATTTCACCGCATCATCGCCCTCCATGGTTTCAGGTAAACAAGAAAGAGTTGAAGAAAATGGTAGTAGCTGATAAAGAGAAATAAATTTAGTCACAGATAAGTTGTGGACTTGAAAGCTGGGTGTGAAACAAAGATGAGCAGTTGTTTGTTTTTTTATCAAGAATAAAACGATTATATTAAAGGAAGGAAACTCTAGTTACAGTACCAAGAAGATGAAATGTATAATGGATGGATGGATGATAATACATTTATTTTCATTTATGAATAAAAGTGTGTTCCCTCCGAAATTGAGCCATGTCAACTTTAGTTTGGCATGTAATTATTACACCGATCATTTTGTGGGTTGTCCATAATGAAACACCATGAACTGTGGACTTTTAGTAGCTAATAAAAAAAGACTTTCGGATTTTCTTATGATTTTTATGATATTCAGTATTGTCGTTGTCGAGATCAATCGACCCATGGACATCTACTGAAACATTGTGAAATTTCCAAGTCAGATCTGATCACGTATGAAACAATTATCGATAGTGGAGTAACACTATTGACAAAGTATTCATATTTTTTACTTATCATATATGTCATATCTCCATTTTCGTTCCCAAGATGTACACTTCCATTGAGCATAATTGTAACATCGTGAAACAAAAAAATTAGATTCAAGTTACGTTTGAAATATTGCCCAATTGTCATGGAAGTATTTTCTATATTTTTGTTCTGAAATTAAAAAATTTGTACGTACAGTCGTTCATGAGAATAGCTCCGAAAGTGTGGGAGGTTTTGATTGTGGTTTTCGAAATGGATTCTACATTTTTTCGTCATTATCAATTATAGGCGGTAATTAATGACACTTTAGAGTTTCAAATTTGAAACAAGTAAATTTACATTCGAACCATTTTCACTAATATCTGTATTTAATTTCATTATAATTATGGTAATTATAGCGGCCATTAATCACTATCATTCTATGGATGATTTTGGTTCATATATTCTTCTCTAAATATAGATTTTTACTAGAGTGCCTCCCTAAAATTCATGTCAATCAGATTTGTTTAACTTGACACCCATAAATCACTTTCTAATGTATGCATATTTTATTTTGAACTTTTATTATTTAGCAGTCAGTCATTGACATGTTTTTCTAAAATGATTCTTGAATTTGGTCACACAATAGAATGAGGACTTTGTCCAAGATATGTAGTAAACAGAAAACAAGAAAGGTGATGTGTATTATCAATAATACTAGTTAGGTAACTTGTTACTATCAAATTCATCTTTGTAATTGGTAGCACACAGACAGTAATAGTACAATCCTTTCAAAAACTACAAACCTTAGGTAGTAGTATCACCCATATTCACAATCACAGGTGAGGTGTTTCCCACAAAAATAACCCATAATAAGCACTTCTCTTTTGTACACACACAACACACTTGGAAAACAAGAACACACACATTATATAAATATCAAGCTGCTATCAACTCCTTCAACTTGGACACCCTTTCTTCCCCAAATCCTTGTCCTTCACCAATAGCCCTCCTACTCTCAAGATTTTCCATCTCCTTCTCATCCCTCACCTTTCTCAACCCTTCCTCTCCACAAGGCCCATAACACCAACTGCACACAACAAAATACAGCAAGTTCACAAAACTTATAGCAGCAAGCACCCAATAGTAGTAGGCTTGAAACCCAACTGTCCTTCCCTTTCTTGGAAGTTATGCCATCCACTGCACTGAGTATGGCACTGGCCAGCAGGCTCGCCACCGCCATCCCCACCCCAAACAAGGAAGCTGCAATGCTGGACATGCTTTTGGGGAACTCGTAGTAATAGAACTCCGTTTGGCCTATGGCGTTGAAGGCCTCCGATAAGCCTCCCAGGCAATGCTGCGGGATGAGCCACATCGCTGACATGATCACTCCCCTCAGCGCTCTCCTCCGCCGGATGTGCTCTACTATGCCCGTCACTAACATGGCTATTGAAGACAAGAGCACCCCGATCCCCATTCTTGTCTTCATCCCGAGCCTCGCGGGCTTGCCTCTTATCTTTGAGGCAAGAGGGAGGAGGACGCGGTCGTAGACGATCAACCAGACTGTTATGGTGATGACGGAGAGCATGCTGAAGGAGCCAGCTGGGATCTCGAAGCTTTTGCCTATGTGCCTGTCCATGGAGCTTGCTTGGAGCAGTGGGAATGTGTTCTGGCTGATTGTTATGGACATGATTGTGCCTGACACCCACAATGGAGGCACTTTTACTAGTGCTTTCAGCTCCTCTACTTGCTCCACCGTGCAAACCCTCCACGACCCATCTTCTTCTATGTCCTCGTTCGGATTTCGAATGATGCAAGCTTTGTTCAAGAACCTAAAACCCATAAAGTTGAGATTCATCCACAAGTTCTGAATTTTCAGCACACACTCTAAAGTAATTAAAAATTTCAAATACAATTAAAGTTCATCAAAGAACAAAGGAAATCAACAGTTAAAGATCATATCAAACTCAAATATTAAGTATTAAATAGGCTTATGTTTCCTTTTCTAATTTAAGTTAGTGATAGTTACATGTACTCACATTTGGCTGTTTCCAAGTTTACTATCCCAACTTTTTTTTACAAGATATCTAGATTTTTTTTGTTACATATACATTTCATTAAATATAACAGAACAAAACTTGTAGGTAAAAAATTTAAAATGCTTTCCATAACATTATTTGATAAAATGAAAATACTATTTCAGGCATTTTGTACTTTTTACCTATTAGTTCTATTATATTAACGAAAGTCACCTAACAAAATAGAATTTGGGTATCTTAAAAAGGGTATAGTAATCAGTAATTATCCATTCTTTATTACAAATTAGTTGTATTGCATAGAAATCTAGTTTAGTATTTAGCCTAGTCTTATTCCTGTAAAAAAAGTTTCTTAAACTGTAATGTAAGAACAAAAACAACACCATCAAGTATTCAATGAATTGTTCATCTAAGTTAACAAAAATAACAAATGAAGACATGGTATGATGATGAATATATATACCTGAGCCTGGCGGATGGGGCGATAAGCTTGGAGTCGGGGCGATGGTGGTACCATCCATCAGAGTTAAGAGGTGTAAGGGCGAGTTTTCTGTTCTTGTAAGCAACGACAATGACTTGGAGAAAGCCGGTGAGCATGCTATTGGATGGTTTGAGCTTGAGATAGAGAGGGGAAGCCACACAGAAGAAGAAAGCGGACAAGAACATGAGAATGGCAGGGACACCGAAGCCCACCCGCCACCCAAGATGATCTTGAACGTAGACAATGGCCGTGAAAGCAATCAAGATGGAAGTCATGACAGCGGCGTAGTACCAACTGAAGAAACTCTCGAGGACCCTCTGGTTTTGGGGGTTGTCTCTTTTGTCAAACTGGTCTGCACCAAATACAATGGAGCACGGCCTGATGCCCCCAGCTCCGATGGACATGAGGGCAAAGGAGCCGATGAGGAGAGACCTTTGGCCTCCGGTGGCTGACCTGCACATATGTGTTGCTGATGGGTCACATGCTGGTGGCTTAGCTTCAGGTATAATTGCCGTCAACCACAACAGTATCATCCCCTGTTCCACACATCAAAACTACTTTTACACAAGACATTCTTTTTCTTACAACCCCAGTAAAACCATCATATCAAAATAGATGTCTATTTTTGTTATAATTTAGCATGAATTACCAATAAATAACTTATTTCATAAGTTAGCAATAATAACTTGAAAATTTCTTGATGCATACAAATGGTAAATGGAACACATGGGTTGTAATGATAGTAGAGCTACCCAAGTTGATGAAACAATCAAGAAGATACAATAGGGGTCTTTGTCAAAAATATGTTTATGGGGATTGATGTTTAAGTTAAATGCTTATTTGTACAAATATTCCTGCTGGCTCAAGCCCTCTCTCCTCAGTTATTGGTGTCCTTTGCAATCAGTTTGCTCCCTAATTAGTGGATTACACCACCAAACTCACATGATGACCCGTACCCATACAAGGAGTGAGTTACCTCATGAATTCACTCTTCTTTTCCAAAGCTAGTTTTTTTTAAAAGCAAACCTAAGTTCATTGATATCACGAGACGGAAAAAACTCCGTACCTGAAGATCGAGCATCAGCCGTGTACAGTTTACGAGTAAATAGTAAAAACAGCCTTAAGACACTTTACCTCTCTGGACACCTCCAGGCAACCACGTCGGACAAATTGACAACCGAAACTAAAAATCACTAAACCAACTAAACAAGTTGGAAACTCCGACAGCCGCTAAACAAACTAGAAATAAATCACGAAACACCCAACACAAACTAACAACACACCCACTACAACACAAACAAAAAAACACAGAGGGGACATCTTCTCATCTGAGCTCATGCACCTCAGCGAGCACTACTTCTCAAGCACCTCCCACGGGGATATCTGATAATCACTCATTCCTGAGTTTCTCGGCGTGTCCCGGTTCATAGAGACCTCACAGACAAAGCTGGTCTTGGTATTACGTAAGGGAATATCCGTAAGAGCCCGGCAAAACAACAACCATAACGCAGACCGAGAAATGTCAACACGAGTCAGATCACGAGAGGGAAACAGATATAGGGGCGAAGCCCT
>JAYMTP010001371.1:0-24465 GCA_036897365.1 Geranium brycei | reverse complement strand
GGTTCCGGTTTCTATCGGTCCGGTTGTGTACGGTTTCGGTCGGTTTGTCGGTTATCGGGTAATTGTGCCCACCCCTACACTTTGGTAACATAATAATTGTATTATTATTTTAATTGATCAACCCATTAACAAGCATCCAATGTAGCACTTTGTAATTTTCAGCTCATATTAAAATCCGGGTTCGATCCGCTGCAGCGGAATTTTTTTTCTCATCCAAAGAAAAATCTCAATTTGCTTTCTTTCTTTTTTTCGGAAATTAGGATTAGACTTTGTGAATATTTTTTATTCATAAATTTAGTCAAAATCCTCTCAAGACCAATTCTTTGTATTTATAAAGCTCCAATTAAAGGTTTTCCCGAATTTAGAAAAAATATAATATCTTCCAACTAGACCTATGAACGTTTCTTTATTTTATAAATTTACCAAAACCCTCTCAAGACCAATTCTTTGTATTTAGAAAACTCCAATTAAAGGGAATTATATTCTTTGGACCAACTCATGCGTTTTCTCTTTTCTAATCTTCCTTTGGAAGCACTTTGTGATTTAATGATTTTGTTTGTATGTCCATAAAGAACAGAACACATAGAGAAATAAGTAATAAATATGATTAGAAGAATAATATAAAATATATACAGAAATAGAAAAAAAAGGTTAGTATCTATATCTGCTAACCTAGATGTGTGTACAACGAATATTCGTTTCTCATAATTAATTTTTATGCTCATTTATCACCGTAAATAACCTTCTAAAATAAAATTTGTATATTACCTTTAAAATATGAATAAAATATTAAAACAAAAATTTTATTTTTATTTTAATAGATGATTATATAAACCGAGGAAAACAGAGATATAAGTTTATCCAATTATACACTACTTAATTAATAAAATTTGTTCTTATCTTAACTATACAATAGGTATGAATAGGTACGATGGTACCAATCAATCATGGCCGTCCATCTGTCTTTGAGTCGAAAATCCTCCACGTAACTAACTCTGTGTAATGTGTGGGTCCTCTCTCATTTCTCTATTGACTTGGCTTCTACTGTGGCGAAAGATCTGTATCACTCTCATTGAGTCATTTTGTCCGATTAGCTCGAATATTGTGAATCTGATGCTCGCTCACTGTTTGTGCGTGAGATTGGAAATTTCCAGATCCATGAATGGAGCTTGTTTTGCTTGCAAGTTTTGAGCCCATGAGGCTTGTAGTGGAGGCGAAGCTGGTCGTCAGGTACTCTGATTCTTGTTGAAGCCTCCTCTGCTGAAGCTGCTTCTCGATTTTGGTAACTTTCTCGCTTTTTTTTACTTTCCGTTTGGTTCTCTGGAAAAACCCGCGGAAAAGGAAAGAAAGTCGGGGGAAAAGTATGGTGGAGTAGTTTAGAGTTGCTCTTGTTTTCAATTGATTTGTTTTGTGACTTTTGTCTCTTGCACTTGAGGTTCGTTTTTTGATTTTGCAATTTTTTATGAACTGAATGGAAACGAGGAAGATTTGATTGCTGAAATATGAAATCTGTTAGCCTCTTGTGAAGCTGGACTTGGACTGATTTGGTTTATTTGAATTTTTGTCTTTGTAGATCTCGAATTGCATTTTCAATCTGGAAGATAGAAAATAGCTGTTGACATAATCATAAGCTAATTACTGGAGTGGAATTGAGCTTGGTGTTGGGCGTTCCTGGATATTTATTTAGTGTTTGGTTTTTGTGGTACCTGCCGAGTCTGCTAAATGGCGATCAACGTGGCTTCTATTCTGATGAAATCAGGGTTGGCTGCATCTGATCACACTTCGGTGATCTCCATGAACTTATTTGTGGCACTTCTGTGCGCTTGTATTGTGCTTGGTCATTTGTTGGAGGAAAATCGGTGGATGAATGAGTCCATTACTGCGCTTGTTATTGTAAGCCTGTACTTTTACTTATACTCTTAGTATAGACAATGCTTTTCTGAGGATTTGGGTTATTTCTATTTGGCTAGCTTTTGTTGAAATTGATTTGTGTAAGTGTATTGTAGGGCCTCTGCACTGGAGTTGTAATTTTACTTACAACTGGAGGAAAAAGTTCGCATCTTTTAGTATTCAGTGAAGATCTTTTCTTCATTTATCTGCTCCCACCTATCATATTCAATGCTGGGTGAGTTGGGTAGTTTGCATCAAGTGTTGTTTTATGCTGGTTACATTAGTTATATGTACTTTTCTCACATCTGAATGCAAAACCTAATTTTGAATGTCAAGTGATGCTGTCAAGGTTAAGTCTTATAAATGATTTGCCATCTTCTTTTAAATAAATATAGTTGTCGGTGGATTTACTAAACTTTAAATATCTGAAATCAGTAATAGATTTAAAATATCTGTCCGAAGTTTATTATTTGTTGAATTAACAAACTATATGTACTCCAAACAGATACTATTCACAGATGTAGAGATCCAGGCATGCAAAAAATGTATCGGAAATGGTTGAATTATATATATAACTCATGTCTTACGCTAGATATATTTACACACGGGAACGATATATGCATATCTTGTTTTTAATACATCATCTGAACATTGAGCCCTGGAAAACTGCCCATTTTGTTTATTTATTGAAGTCCTTATCACATGAAACTATAGAGAAGTAAATAGGCAGAATCGACAAAATCACCTTAACAATTTAATTATCTGGTTTGTTATTGCCACTGTTAAATACAATTTATAATTTGGTTTCCATTTACCAGGTTCCAGGTGAAGAAGAAACAGTTTTTTCGCAACTTCATAACTATCATGATGTTTGGTGCAATTGGTACTCTAATATCCTTTGCGATAATATCATTGGGTATGTTAACAACTTAGTCTTCAGTTTCTTAAGTTATGGCTGATGCAACTACATATCAGATATATAATTTTATTCTTAAGTTATGGTTGAAGCAAGTAAAGAAAACTATTTATTTAGTTTAGACGAGCAATATTTGCATTTCTCAGTCGATTTCCTTTCATCTTCTCTCTATTTTATAAAATCACAAGCCCATATGTAAAGTTTAAAATTCTCAAAACATTAATCTGCGTATGTGTTGTTTTATTGCTAATTTGATTATTTTTAATCTAATTGCTTATAATTTTTACTAAATGTTTGTACTGTACTATTGATTTGTAAGTACCTTAGCATCTGTACATAAACATTTTGGAAAAAAATTGTACCATGGTACAGGGTACTCGTACATGATAGCTGTATGGTATATATGCAATCTAAAGGTGAAGCAAATGTTTGAAGCTCTAAGATGCAAACTAATCAGTACTTTCTGATTTAATTCATGCTAATTTCATCTACTTACTTTTTTCGTGAAATATTTCTTTCCTTTGACCCAGGTGCTACACAGCTTTTCCAGAAACTGAACATTGCCCTTGAGATTGGAGATTACCTTGGTATATTCAATATTCTATGTTTTGGATAGTTACTTCATTTATCGATCATCTAACATACTTCCCTGATTGTAGCGATTGGAGCAATATTTTCTGCGACAGATTCTGTTTGCACTTTGCAGGTAAAAGTGGCTTCTTGAAGCTGAAATATTACAACTTATCTTCTTCTTGAACAACTTTTGTCATTTAATGCATCCAGCCTGTTGTTTCAGGTCCTTAATCAAGATGAGACACCACTATTGTACAGTTTGGTCTTTGGGGAAGGTGTAGTAAATGACGCTACATCAGTGGTGCTTTTCAATGCAATACAGAGCTTTGACCTGACTCATATCAACACAAGCACTGTTCTGCAATTTGTCGGCAACTTTTTATATTTGTTTCTCACGAGTACCATGTTGGGAGTTTTCGTAAGTCTCTCTTGTGTTCACTTCTCTTATCTTGATATTTTGTATATGTTTATATTATTTTGTAATGCTCAATTTTTTTTCTCATGCAGACCGGACTGCTTAGTGCATACATCATCAAGAAACTCTATTTTGGCAGGTCCGTGAATCAGTATTGTGCCAATTGTGCCCGTCATTTCACTTTTCACATTTGATAGTATTGCTTGGTTGATATATCCCTCATTGGTAGCTCAGTTATGTTATTAGTATCCGAGCCTTTAGTCTTACCGGCTACCATTTTGAATTGTATACACCAACCATTTTTAATTAGTTTATTAAATTGTAAAACAAATTAAATACTATCAGTTTCAAGAGATTGCTTTATATTCTATTAGATTGTTCTCTTATACTGTTTATTCTTACAATTACCAGGCACTCTACTGATCGTGAGGTTGCTATTATGATTTTGATGGCTTACCTTTCATATATGCTGGCTGAAGTAAGATTTCCATTAGTTTCTGTACTGTATGGAATGCCTTTACATTGCTCTGCATTTCCATTTTGTCATTTTGCTTTATTTGGTCACACAGATGCTTGAAAATTAGTCAAAATGAACTTGATGTTAAAATCTCGATTTCTTGCAGCTCTTCTATCTGAGTGGCATTCTCACTGTATTCTTCTGCGGAATTGTTATGTCTCACTATACGTGGCATAATGTGACAGAAAGCTCTAGAGTGACCACTAAGTAAGTTCATCTCCAAAAAATTATTGAACTCAATTAATGACAATAAGAACATGCTCATTCTTTCTGTGTTCTTATATAAGATTGCTGTAGATAAGATGTCATTTCACTAACATTATCATTTCTCTGCCCCCTATCATGACAGGCATGCTTTCGCAACTCTGTCATTTGTTGCTGAGATATTTATCTTTCTTTATGTCGGCATGGATGCCTTAGATATTGAGAAGTGGAGAGTTGTGAGTGACAGGTAACTCTTATGCATGCTAAGAGATCAGTTTCCTTGAAATGCCTCATTGGAATGATCAATATGAGCTTTGGAATGCTGTATAGTATTTTATCTTATGCTGTTGGTTGTTATTTGCTTATTTGATTCTTCTGTTTGTTTCCATAATCAGCCCTGGAAAATCTATTGGGGTAAGTTCTATATTGCTGGGATTGGTTCTGGTTGGAAGAGCGGCATTTATTTTCCCTTTGTCCTTCTTGTCCAATTTGACGAAGAAGTCTCCGCGTGACAAAATAGATTTTAAGCAACAAGTATGGATTCTTACCTTTTCTATATGTGTCCATGTCAATTGAAAGTTATGTGTTAAATTGTATCAAACTTTTCTCCTTTCAGGTTACTATATGGTGGGCTGGTCTTATGCGTGGTGCTGTTTCTATGGCACTTGCTTATAATCAGGTAAAATATAGCCTGACATTTTTTTCAGCCTGCGATATTAGATAAATATAGATTAGCTTCAGGATGAGAACCTAGTTTGACAACATTACAAGGAGTTGAGAAGTATGTGGTTCCTTTTTGAAATGGATAACCAGCTACAAGTTATGGACATCGCACCCATCTAAAGAAATCTATCCTTGAACGGCTGTGTATTCATCTCTGTGATGTGTTGCAAATGGTGAAACAGTAGGCATGTGAATAATTTGGGGATGTAAAAGGTACCTTATTTCCCAGCGTGAGAGGAAATAAGAAATTGGGGTAAGGGAGATGGTTTGTTGAATCTAGGATCTATCCGAAATTCGTAGAACAAATGCCTATTAAAAGGACTTTCATATTAGTTCCACGCAGTGCGTCTGCTTAATGACTCCACATACAAGCACATTGCTTAGTAAGTCTTAGCATACTAAGAAAGATGTTGCAAGTAATTGTGTAATGGATTTATTTTATGTATGCAGTTTACCAGATCTGGCCATACTCAGTTGCATGGGAATGCACTCATGATTACCAGTACTATTACAGTTGTACTTTTCAGCACAATGGTAAGACATCACTTTATCTCTTGTGTTATGAAATTCATTTTTAGTTGAGAATAGGTAAATAACAACTACTTATTTTATTTCAATAATTCCTATCAAATGCACATTGTTTTAAAAAATGTTAGGCACTAGTCGGGCGGAGAGGGTCTTCTAAGGACTAATCGGGGATTAGTCGGGAATTAACCGGAAAATAAATTGGATTCAAGGATTAATCGGGAATTAACAGAGGATTAATTGGGGAGTAGTCGGGGGTCGGACAAATCAGGGATTTTTAGAACACTGCAAATGCATTCAGCTAGAGTGTGATTGTTAGAACTTAGAATTGCCCTATTCACATAGGTTTGACCTTTCTAAACAGTTGAATTGAAAATACATCGTAATAGTATGTGAATGAATCAGGCAATTAAATATCAAACATGGATTAGATGGGTTCTGTGCTCTGCCGACTGGTTTGCAAAAAAACTATATACTAACTATTATCAAATTTTGCGGAAAACACTCTGTCTATTTACAGCCTTGTTTGATCATATATGAAACAGATGGCATGTGTTTGGTTGAATATCTGGAATGAGATATCCTGATTGTTACATCCCATTTCATGCAAACGAAATCTAAATTTTTTCTCCAAAGTTTTCCATTTTTATAAAATTATTTTGGGGACAATTTATAGATGATCTACTTCTGCAACCTATTTTACCATTTGCCCCCAAACTCTCCTCTTTGTTTGATGATGAATGGAAAGTGTTTTGGCCTTTTATAACCTATATTTTCTGTCTTTCTAGTCCCCAACATAATTTTCCTGAAAAAAATCTCAACACTGAAAATCACACATAATAACACTAATAAAAGAGTAAGTCTATTGCAACTTTGTACTCAGAAAGCAAATCAACAGGAGACACAGAATTGGTGTTGTTGCATAACACCCATGATAATGATGGTGGCATTGCTATTGAGTTTCTATCAGTTTAGGAATTGCAAGTGAAAGCAACTAAATTTGTGTGTCTTTGCCTAATTAGTATCAATTAGCCAAATTGAGATGCCAAACATTGATGGAATCAATGTATGAATATTAAGTTATTTAGCATTAGATAATTTTTCTTGTATTCATTGCATATTCATCATTCAATATTGGTTTGTGAAAGTATTATGTTTTAATAGTTTGACTCCATTCAATTCTTCAGTCATAAAATTAACTTTCTGATCCACAATTTAACAAAACCATGGCTGTAAATAAATATGGACAATTTAGGTTTACTTGTGCTCATGTAACATCTTCAGAGGTTCAACAGAACTGGATCCTTTTGATTAATTTTAGCGCTATTAACATTGAATTTAGGATTATGCATATGTTCAACTTCCTGCTATCTTTGTGAGCTGGCAGTATTTTTTCTGGAAATTTACTTCTCGTGGCTGCTTTTTAACTGTACACATGCAATAAGACTAAGAAATAATATGTAGAACACAGAGATCAAGTATGATTGTTACATTACGTGAATCTGTGCAGGTTTTTGGGTTGATGACTAAACCACTGATTAGGCTCTTGCTCCCTCCACCAAAACAAACCACCAGCATGATATCATCCGAGCCATCTAGCCCTAAATCCTTCATTGTACCGCTGCTCGGTAATGGACAGGATTCAACAGACACCATCCCAAGCGTGCCCCGACCTTCCAGCTTGCGGATGCTACTGAGTACCCCTAGTCACACTGTCCACCGATATTGGCGAAAATTTGATAATGCATTTATGCGGCCTGTTTTTGGTGGACGGGGATTCGTACCCTATGTTCCTGGTTCACCCACTGAACAAAGCGTCCCACAATGGCAGTGAGGAGCATTTTTGGATTGAATTAGGTATGCAGCATAAGGTACAAAACTTGTAGGTTGGCTTTAGTCGGAGGAAGTATTCTTCAGCCTGAGCTGCTTGTTATATATATGACTTCCTCATTCTTGGGTGTGGTAATTTTGTGTCTATATGGATGGGTTTGCGACGAGTGCATCATCCATGACAGTACAAAGCTTTTGTAAGTTATTTGCATTTCCATTTGACTTGGCTCTGCTTTGCTTTTGTGAAAAAGATACTCAGTATTCAGTTGTATCAATTATAAATTACATATATTTAGTCAACAGAAAATGTGTAGAAACAGTCTCCAACTTTTTATAGCAACTGGTTCTGTTATTCTATACCATTGTACTTGCACTCTGTTATTTAGGGCGAACTGTTTAGGTTTAAACTATTATTAGTTTCTACTGCAATCACGTATATATGGTCTTTCCTGATCATTTTGTATTCGGTCTTCCTCGTTCATTTATTTCTTAGCAGAAACCAAATTCTTAAGTTCTATTGTGGTTTAAGGCTTTTCATACCATTCCCTTCTTATCCAAGCAGTCATTTCCACATCCTATCTTTTAGATTCACAACACAATACAATTTGTAGCAGAAATTGATCTTCTGTTTCTTGCTTTATTAGCTAATTTTTCATGAATTACAGGTCATAAAATGTGACAAGGTCAACAGCAGTGCATATAGCACTGAATTATTTGAGTTTTGTCATATCTGCATCGCAACCCTTCGTGCTACAGAACTTTATGCCAAAACCAACATCAGACACTTTCAACGTATGGGAGGAAAGGCTAAAACTATTATTTACAATCAAGAATCAGGTTCCCCGCCAATAACATTTTTGCACATGGCACAGTAAAAAAACATAAATGAATATACTGTTCAGCCCTATATTTCTTAACCAAAGTCTGGAAATGTTGCGCTTGAGTAGAGATTCACATGGTTCGCATCAAACCTCTTTACGCCAGACTGAGGCATCCTATACATAATCAGTCTGGCTTCAACAAAATTATTAATCTTTCTTCTTTTATTGGAAGAATTTCATCCTCTTTGCACATTTAAATTGGGCCCTACACAATCCCACATGTTACATACAATGAGTGTAAAGAAAGCTCTTACAATAACCAAACAATCAGGATCATATGCTTTCGATCGGAGAGGAGGTCTAACCTGTTGGTGCTGAAGATTCCGTTGTTTTGTTCTGGCTGCAAAGCTTACTCCTCTAGGAACGTATGAGATATCCGGCAATCACACTGATTAAAGCCACCATACAAACATACAGGAAAGGGAAGCCAACCAGGACTGTTTTCATCTTGCCCTTCCTCATTGTCTCCTGAAAGATTATACACCAATTTTGAACACAAGTCAAACAAACAGAGAAAATGAGTTGACGACAACTAGAATGAGTGTTGCATACTGATTTAGCGGTCTGACTACCCCCATATTCTCACAAGTGCCCACTACTGAAGTTGTTAGAACTAAAATTAAGAAAGGATATTGTTTGTAATTCATGCTTAACTATATAACTAAAATAGAAATGGGATACTTTGACGCAAGATCGTCCGTTAATGAGGATTGTTTTAAGTTTCTTGTTTAAATTCCTTTTCCTAGCTAGTTTTAGCTTAATTAAAAAATAGGTCTGTGAAGACAACACTACATTATTATCAATTTGAGTTATTTGGATAAATTATATTCTCCCCAAAGTTAGGGTTTGCGCTTGTTTCATTTCAAAACAACCTTCTGCTACACCACACTTATTTTGGGACATCCATTTTAGAGAAGTATGACACTTGTTTTGGGATGGAGGGAGTACTATTTTAGAGCTCTACTCTTGCACATATCACAAGCAATAATATAAACAGCACGAAAGGAGTGGCAAGAAGAACCTTTTGCGCATATAAACTGAACTATTTCGAGAAAACTATGATTGTATAGGGGGATGTAGGGCATGTATAATATAACTTAGTTTTAGCCTTTTCATACTTCTAATGCTATCTTATGTTTGCAAGGCAATTCAGAAAGTGTAAATTTGGGATAAATTAAACCTAGCTTTCAATTTTTTATTCCCCGTCATAGAACCAGTTTGCTAATCTAGCTGTCTTGCCAGGGTTTCGTGGCTTCCATAGGACAGATCAGGAGCCCTTTTCCATGTCTGAGGTAAGAAAAACTATTATTGCTAGGTAATAAAGATGAAAAAAATACTTTTGACAGGAAAAGTGCGTACTATTTCATATTTAAGTCTGTCCTTCTCTTCAGCAGTTGTGCTTTTCTCTTCTTTTAGCTTCTTGATGGTAAGTTCAACCTGCATTATATTCCACGAAAAAAACAATGTTACTATTTTCTTATAGCTTCAAAAAGAGGAGGGACTGATGTAATAATATAAACAATATCTGGAATTATCTGCCACATAATATTGAGGAACACACTGCCTAATTAAATCAAGCATGCACTTAAATGTTCTCACTATGCTTAAGATGTAAATGCATATTAATGAATAATACATATGTTCACCATCATGAGACTTGATTTATCATTTAAGTGAACACAGGAGTTGATATATGATGCGATAAACATTTCATATTTACTCATATTCACCGTTTATATTTGCAATATTTATTCAGGATGATATCTAAACCTGTTAATGTCACCCATAAGATGCATGCAATAATTACACATTCCAGATAATGGAAAAAATATATATTTTCTAGATAACTAGAAAATTAATGACAGAAAACAAAATACACAAATTCAAGGTGATGATTAGCAGGCTGCAAAATTTAAAATAAGATATGGATAAAAAGAGAAACCTCTTTTAGCTTTGTTTCCATAAAACTGTGTTTTGACTTCAAAGTCTGAAACTCCTCCTCCAGTCTTGATTTCTCATTGTTTATTGCTGGTTTTACTCTCTTCGCAAAGGACATTTTTTTAGCTCCTGTGTCATCAATAGTCTTGGCAACTCTTAACCCATCTGTAACTGCTTTGAATGCATCGGCTTTAGCATTTTCAAACCAATCCACACTGTTTGCAGTTCTTGACTTATTTACATCCTCAGTTGAGATTAATGAATCCATCCCCTTGTCCTTTTCAAAACCCTGCACATCCTCGGCAGCTCTTGATTTGGCAATATCCTTGGATGCTCCCAACTTATCAACATTATTAGCAGTTTCACAGGCGTAATTACATAACAGTAAATGCACACAAAAACTATTCTCAAGGCAGATTATCCGCTTTCACTATTTGCCTAAATACCTACTATAAAAACCATGAATGCATAGGAAGACTCGGCATCCTATTCTGTCACTTCAGTTACACAGCAATATGCTGACACCCGGACACAAAAATGATTAGTACAGTGGAGCTACACATGCGTCCCTCATTAAAACACCTCTAGAGCTTAACTCTGTATTTAAAACCAATAATGGGTGTTGTGCCTTACAAGATTATATGATTACAGAACCTCATACCTTAGGAGGTGCAGGGGCATTTTCCGCTCCACTCGGCACTCTTTCTTTCTGAGTTGATGCTTCGTGATTTGGAACTGGATGCAATACTGGGGAACTAGGTGCACTAACAAGTACCACCCTCATCCTCTTATCTTCAACATGTTTATTGCTATCTCTTGCAAACTTATAACAAAAACAATAAGGAATTGCAATGAAATATAAAGTGCCAATAGAAGCAGTTCTTACCGTTTCAGGCGTAAGGTCCTCTTCAACTGTCCCGAAGGCAACAACAGTGCTTTGAACCAGAAACTTATCTTTACAGTGCAGATCAGAGGGGACTGCACGTGGAGCCTGCATGACAACTGCATGGACCAAAAGGAGGCCAAACAAACTGTCAAGGTGTAAAAATTAAAAGCAGAAACATTTCAAAACCATGGAAAAGCTGAAACACATTGTTTGCAAGCTACATAGATATACTTAACACAATCGATTTCACTATGCAATACTCCTTTGATGAGTAAGTATGCGAATCTGGGAGGCAGATACCTGTGAAATCGCATGTTTCCCTTGGCTGAATGACACCAAGGTTTGGCCGCACACAGTATTTCTTTGGGGATGTTGTCTTGACCTGTTAATAGTTTTTTAAATTATATATCATCTACAAAGTTCATCCACCAAATTAAAGGAGGAAGCTTTAACATAATTGTCATGATTTTTGCAAATACCGAGTTGCATACATAATCAAACATTATATAAAAGCCTTCTGTTACTTTTACACTTCAATCAAGTTGAGCAAATTCTTTTATCACAAGTCCTGGCAATAGAAATATGTTTCATCCATGAAATAGAGGACAGACCTTGAAAGCAACATATTGATCAGACTTGTTCATAAGTTGAATTGTGCAAGAGCTTTGTTTATTTACTTCAACTGTCGGTAAAAGAGAAAGATGTAAACTTTGTCAGTATGACATATTACGAGAACACAAGATATGATAAAAGAAAAGAACGAAACACGCGAAACAGTATTTTATACTTTTGCATCTTTCAACATGAATATAAGATAACCAAATCCTTATTCTTGATAGTTGAAAAGAGATATCACAATAAATGGTCACAAATATTCGCATCCTGTATATCACCAATTGCTAATAATTCTGTAGATACCCGAATCCAAAAGGAATTTGCATCAGAGAGCTGTTCCATGGCTGGATAACATGATTAAGCTGTTATAAATTATTACTCATGTATGACAGTATATGCTATTAAAATTAGGGGTGTAAACCATAGAGAGAAGAGTAAATTTCTTTTGCCTCTGCTCCAAGAATGTAGCCGCCCCAAGAGAGCAAGAAAATATCTATTCTCTACATCAAAACCATTCCACTACTGCTTCGGTTGTTAAGGTCTGTGTCTTGCCATAGAGAAGAGTGGAACTGTGACTTATCCATTAGTCTTAATTTAAATCTCGATATCCTTTTACTATGTGTCTGAATTGATTGATTATATGCAAGAAGAAAACAAGAACATAGCGCGCCATCTCCTAACATGCCACCATGCACAATCAAACACATGTACATAGCATCCTGATGAACATAGAAGTCCTAAATTGATGTCCCAATTCAGCAATGTAATGTTAAGTTACCAGTGAACTTGAGTTCCCTTGGTTGAACATCCAACAAGAGCTCAGGAGCCATGTCTCTCTATTCCAATATAAGATTAGCTAACAACTGCATACAATAATTACCAACATTTCTCAGTCAAGAACTGAATCCATGAAAATTAGACCAAAAAGGCACAAAAAACCTCACAATTCATGGGATGATCAACAAACAAATACAATCAGGAAATGGCATTTCAAAAACCCAAATCAATTGGCACATTCTTAGGTTAAGAGAAATCACGGTCGAGTGATCAGGCGAAGATCTCAGAGCGCAACGTAGATACAGAGTGGCACATAGTTGGTGACCTAAAGCACGAACAGAGAGAGAGAGATAAAGAATAAAATGGCGTCACATTCCTCTCTTCTATATTATTACTCATTTCTTTTATATTATTGCTACATGTAAACAGTAGTTCGAATGAAATTACTTTTTTATTCCATGATTTAATACTATTTATATGCATTTCGTTCTTTCGAATGCATAGGTTATGAGATATGGATTTATGTTTTATTATTTTATTTTCATCTTTTAATTTTGTATTGATTGGTTGATTTCAATAGTTGAAAAGATGAAAACTATTGATATATGATCATATCTCTTTTTATTTCATTTGTCTTAAAACTGATAACACGAGTTCTTGCTCTTTTTCACTCTCTTTGGTCTCAAATGTTCTTCTTAAAATTGATGATAGAAAAAGACACAAGTTCGTCGGAATTAGACATTTGGTGTACGGTGCTAGTTCGAACTCATTGTATCCTAAGAGGTGTACGCTCGTTGATTCCAACACCCAAGGGAAAACAAATACACTTCAAGAAAAAAGTGTATATGACCAATTTTAAACTACAAAATTAATCTTTTGATATGGACCTCAACTTCAACTTGAACTATATGACCGATTTTAGGTCTGCAGCCGAAAGCCGATAAAGCAAAGTCGTGAGCCTCGTCTCCGTATGAACAATCGTCAAAGAAGCTCCGAGGTTCTCGATCGGTCTTCTTTGTCTCCACAATCGTGTTGCGCGTAGAAGACACTAACGTTATTATAATGTCAATAACATCTAAAATTTGATTTTTAACTGTGAAGAGAATTTAGATATTGGAATAATAATTGATCACTACGTCCAACAATGTGCGTTTTTAAAATTAATACCCAACTTACAAATACTATTTTTATAAATACTCTAAATATTTTTAAGCGACATTTTAAGTAATTCATGTCAAAGATAACAATAATATTTGTCATTATCTTTTAAATATTTAATATTAAATTTTAACTATATCTTAAACTGTGATACAGAGAGTAAGTATGCCAGAATAAATTATTACATTTTATAATATTATTAACATTTTAGTATCTATAGCAGCAACTAGCAGTCCACAATCAAAGCTATTTGGTACTGGTATGGAGCTCAGCTGATATTGATAATGATTCAAATAAAAATGAAAGTGTTGTGGGCTTAATTTTTAAAACATGAATGAACTATTATTGCTTTTGATGGCCTATCTCTCGTTACATTTATTAGTTTAGTTTTTATTGATACATTAGTCTAATTATGATTTTTTATTTGTTAATCGGCCAGCCTAAAAATTAGGCGTGTTCCTATGACTTTTTCATGCCTCTTAAATATGGCCTAACCAAACCAACATAACTTGTTAAACAACTCAAGTTGGGCAAAAATGTTAAGAGTTGTCTTTTAGAAGAAAAAAAATGGTAAGAGTTAATTTAACATATATTTGAGGTATTCAGTTTGAATGTTCGAACACTAAAGCGACTAATGAATGTAAAGGTTAACTTTGCTGCGTGTAGTTAGGAGCGGATCGGGTGCCCAATCCTGCCCCAAAGTGTTTGATTAATCGATGAATATGAAAATGTTGATTATATTTCGTTTGAGTTTCGGCTTTGTTTCACTTTAACATATATTGGGCTCAAAAGTATCGAACTATATGTTTACCTATCGGTGAAGATAATTCAACACAATTTTATTTAAACTCAATAAGAGGAGAATTACAATGCATTTTACAATTCAAACCAATTTTAATTACATTGTATAAGAAGCGCTCCAATAAAAATCACCTCTTAATGAGAACATATAAATTAGTAATGATCAATAGTTCACGTTAATTCACTTATTTATTAATAAAAAAATAGTCAAAAGGGTATATGGGTGAAAATAACATCTACCAAAATATGAAATCCTACTTAAATATTATTTTTCAATTTACGCCTCTTCTATCCATTCTACTCTCCTCATCGACTAGGTCCATCTGGCAGGCGGAGTCTAAGGCGGTGGAGGTGCCAAGGGCAACAACCTAGTTTTGTAAAGTCTCAACTTCGACACACGAGGTTGAGGAGACAAAGAATGACGCCAGATCGACGTAAGAATCCGCCATATCGAAAAAAAGAGAGATTGAATTGAGCCAGGTCTAGAAGGAAACTCAGGTCACTCCCTAAAATCTAGGTATTGAGCCATAAATAAGTTTAATTAGTCAACACAACAAAAATACGAAATTACCCTCTCATAATTATTAGATGACTATTTTCAATTCAGACTCCTCATTATTTACGGTGCGTTGCCACTCAAAATTATCTCATCTAGAGGGATGTTTTTTACTTGATTAGAAACCTACATTCTACACGAGTAATTAATGTTGAACATTATACGAGAGTGAGATGAATGGTGGAGATGTCACAATTTGTACCAAGTTTACTCGGTTTCGAGTTATCCATATGTATTTTCTGTACGCACAACTCGAAATCTAAACCAAAATCCTCTGGGTCGTCATGAACAGACTCGAGACCAACCCAAAAAGCTAAGAGTTGAATCCACGATTTTCGGTGCAGTCCAGTTCGACAGATCGATCAGATCTGATTCCAGTTATAAAATCTTCACCCCAACATATCACAATAAAGAAAAATAAATTGGTATTTTATTATAAAATGGCTGATATATAGTAAGAAAATATCAAACAAATGAAATTTTGTGTAAGTGACAAGTGTTTGAACTCTTGGTAAAACTTTTGGTGTGAAAGTGTATTTTGTAATGGTCCCAAAAGAAAGAAAAGAGGTGGTGAATTAGAAGTGGTAGGTAGGAGACAGAGAAATGAATTGAAAGCCGCAACCAAACACACCAAATTCGATACAATCAAAGCAAGAACCAAAAAAAGGCGATCACCAAACAAGCGGTGAGAGCTATAAAGACGTACACACTCTCTTTACTCAATCACATTGTGTACTTCACGCTCTTCGTGCTCTCCGCCTCTCTCTCTCTTCCCCATTTCTTCACCATCTCAGATCTCTCTCACCCTCCATTCAATGGCTCCATTCACTGCTACTTCTGTCCCCGTCATGGTAATCATCGATCTCTCTTCAACTTCCGTGTGATTTCTGATCTGGGTTTCGTTTTCTATGCTCAGCTTTTCGATCCTTTGCTTGTTTTGACTATTAAAGTTTCGATTTTTAAATGTGGATTGAACTGGGTCTCCTTCATTTGTTGGGAATGATGGGTTTTTGCTGTTCTTGTTGCCGATTTGATGGGCTGGTTTGTTTTAGAACTTGGGGTTTGGGTTTTGTACTTATATTAGTTGATCTTGAGCCCTTATTGGCTGTCTCAATCATTTTAGTAATTTTTTCTTTGGTGGGGATTTGTTAATTTTTATGTGGAGGTGTTTGTTGGTTAGTTTGGATCTATTGTCGAATGTGAATAAAATAGTATTAGTACTGATTGCATGAAATAGTACTAAATTCTAAACCTTGTGATTTGAGATGTGAATATTTGTTAGTGAAAGCAAAAAAAAAGAGCTTTGTTTGTGACTGATCATGATTTTGTCATATTTGAAGCTCATGGAAACTTGATTGTGTCCAGTTGGTTATGAATGCAGTTTGATTTTGTCTTATTTGAAACTCGTGGAAACTTGATTATGTCCAATTAGCTTCTGTTCCCAATTACTATACCCAGTAAAGGTTTCTTTTTGTGACCTTGATTGTCTCATTGACTGCAATAACCTTTTCACATCTCTTGATGTCTGTCAAATTTTTTTGCCAAGTGACTCGTTTGGGACTTGGTTTTGCATCCAGAAGACCAAATCAGTTTGTTGTACCAATGCATGGTGAAGCTAAGCTGAATTTCACTAGAAATGGGTTTAGACCGGTGCAAGTTTTTGTTAAATGTTTTGCTAATGAGAGACTTTGTATTTTATTGATCCAATGGTTATTATCTATGTCGCCCAGTTTCTTACCCTCGAATACCTAGTTGATCATAATCTCAGATGCTAAAATTGATAGATACGAAAAGTTTCTGTACGGTCTCTTTCTCACCCAGTTGGAGGCTCCATAAGTTTTCAAATAATCTAATTCCAGTTTATTTCTAAATCCAATAATTTCAAAATTGACAAAAACTACATTGTCCTTAGTCTGTTTATTTTTATCTTTTACCGGCATCTTGAAATGTGGATTTCCTTAGCGTCCAACTATTATAAGTTGCAGAAATCGGTGAATTCCATCTGTTTAGTTATTGGTGGTTGTGTAATATGATTAAGCAATTTGCTTGCTTGCCTATTTTTTCTTCCTTTTTTTCTATCTCTATTAAATTATATAACGGCTGATATTTATTTGATTTGCTTTTGCCCAACACCCCATCAGGCAAGTGCCAGGATCTCCAGTCCGAGATCAGTTTCATTCTCGGTTGGTTTTCCTTCTCTTAGGTTACAGAAAGGATCGTCTCGCCTCCAGGTTCTCCGCGCGGTATGCTTCTCATCATAGTGATGCATGATAGTTTTCATTTGTTCTCACTTCTCACCTGATGTTGGTCAAAATAAGCTACTTCTTGGAACTCTTGATGTAGAATGAGAAGAAAAGCTTATATATATGGCTGGATGGTCGGGATTCTTCAGTTTTCAATATCTACTTTTCATTGCATGTACTTCATGATACATGGGTGTATCTTAGAATCATAAATTGTGTTTGAGGGTATCATTTATATGATGTCACAATTAGTAAGAAAGATGGTTTATTTGGCAGGCCAAAACAGAGACTGTGGACAAGGTGTGTGAAATAGTGAGGAAGCAATTGGCTATTCAACCTGACACTGAAGTCTCGGGAGAGTCAAAGTTCGCTGCCCTTGGAGCCGATTCTCTTGACACGGTAACATCATATCTACTCAAAGTTCATTTGTTCATAATTTTTTGGGAAAAGAGCCCTATTATATGACACTTATGCGAAAGGCTGTTGTGGTGTTTGGTAATGGTTTAAAGGTGCCGTCTTGTTTGCATTTTTTGCAAAATGCATATATTTTTATTACAATTACAAAATTACGCTTGAAAATAATTTATTTATTTTAAATATTTTCTGGTTTTATCTTTTAACTAAAATTTGTATGATCGAACTTTGTAATTATACTATTTTTAAGTTAAAATTATTTTTAAAATTATGTTATAAAAGTCTTAATTTTAGGGGCAATTTTGTCATTTTTTTTTTATAAAAATACACACATTTTGCAAAAAATACAAACAAGAGAGCACATATTTGGCTTTTAGCAAACAACACATCACTCTTTTGCAAAAGGGACATATAATAGGGCACATATTTGCAATTTTTTTAATAAATGAGGAAAGTGTTAAAGGTTTCATTTGGAAGAGTTTTTTGGGGAACCCTACTGATATTGTTGGTATGGCGAGCAGGTAGAGATTGTGATGGGACTTGAAGAAGAGTTTGGAATTAGCGTGGAAGAGGAGAGTGCTCAGAGTATCACGACGGTTCAAGATGCAGCGGATCTGATTGAGAAGCTCATCGAGAAGAAGGCTTAAACTACAAGATGAACTTTGTTTAGTATGCTACATTTCATGCAGATCTTGTAGTTTGAACTCGCTTATCTTTTTTTATGGCTATTTTGTTGTTCACTTATTTATGTAGAACTGGTGCGCTGTGGTGAGTATGGATTTAGTCTAAGTTTTTATTATTCTTCCATCTCATTCATCAATAACCTTTGTTTTTTTAAGCTTTCTAGGAAAGTAAACAGAGAAGAGCATAAGAATTCTATGTTACATAGTCCAAACCAGCATTGGTTGCAAATCTATCACACATTTCTAGTGTGAAAAGATCTGTTCGGCTCGCCCTTGAACTTAAAACACTGTTGAGTTCCGTGAGACAATAGAAGTTGAGTGACTATATGAGAGCAAAGTTAATATGAGTGCATTTATTTGATATTGGGTTGTAGTTCAGTACACTTTTTTGAGGTTAATTTTTGGACAATTAATTATGTATTTATTTTCGGGTACGGGTATAAATAATTATCCATAGTATTGATCGGATCAGATACTTGATAAATGAGAGGATTGTGAATACATATATGGTCATATATGATTCATCGTCATTCCTACACTGCACAATCTTTAGAAACCAAACAAAAGTCCCAATCGGCTAATAAAAAGAAGATTAAATTCTCTTCAGAGGTGATAAGCAAATATGCATTCGCTTCTTAGCTGAATTGTGCTCGAGTATAAGCTTTGAGGATTTTTTCCGGTTAAGTGGCAACTCGGAAACATTTAACCGTGGTTCTTGAACCACCGGCTCGGGTTTTGGTCCACTTCCCGGTTAAATATGAGCACTCTTATTCAAGTGTAAGTTTGTTGCTCATGGGTACACCTAAGTTTGAAGAGGGTGAAGAAGAGATAAGGGAAGAGAGAGTTTGAAGAGGGCATACGTTTGAAAATTAGACGTATAGTTAAGGGCATTTTAGTCTTTTCAATCTAATTTTAATAACTCATTTAACACTTACGAACATTTTAGTCGTTTCACATGTCAAAGATGTTAAAAACTAACGAAATTGGACGGAGAGTGCAAAGTGAAAATTTTGCAAAACTTAGGTGTATTTATCTTGAAAAAAATATTATAGGTGTACGCATCTAAAAAACAGACAATTCTAAGGATAGTCACATGGAATTACCCATTGTTGATGTTTTTGCCGTGTTTTGACTTTTTATTCTTGTGAGTGGTTTTCACCTCTCAAATATAAAATTTCACATTTGGTATGCATGTTATCGTGTTAAGTGTGTTATTGCATATGAACTTAATAAATTATGGTTGTTTGTGCTAAGATACATTGGTTAATTACAACCACATACACAATGGCAAATATAATACACTTTAGCATCTCAATAGAGTACTGTGTAGAATTAATAAAGCCAGTTATTTGATTCTTACGTTTTAAGTTGAGATGTATTAACCCATATAATTTACTAATATTATTTTTTAAAGGTAGCATGTGTATCGCGCTTGCCCTACACTAATATATATAATAATTTAAACTTACAATTATTTCTTATTGATGTTTGAATTTGTTCTGGAGCATCTTTTGCATAGGACACTTCACTATTTCATGCATCACATTTACTTGTTCCAATTTTATGTCTGAATTGTGACATGGATAATGGAGATTCTTAAAGCCCATTATCATTATTGTTATACTAATATGTAAAATCGCTTTCAAATTGTAGGAACCATAATCTAAGCATAACATAATAGCTTAGTATTCTAAATTAAAGTTATTTGGCCATAACATAATAGTTTAGTATCCTAAATTGGTATCACAAACCTTAAGAGTCAGCTAAATATAGTAATTTGTCACCATAATCATAATAGAATAGCTTAGTACACTAAATTGTCAGCATAAAGCTTTCTCAAACACCCGACCGAGTTTCCTAGGTAGAAAAAGAGAATAATAAGTTTTACACAACTAATACAAGAAATAATAACACTTCACATCAGTGAATTATGCATATTTTACTAATCACAGTCACAAAGTTTTAAGTGTTACGGTTTATAAACTGAGCACAAAATTATGGAGGCTCGGCTTGTTTAAATTATCTTATTGACATAAATTTCATAAAAACCACAAAATCATATACTATATACAAGCAACGAAACTATATACCATATGTAACCAATGGAAATTTAACCAATCTCAATTTCAATCCAAAGTAGTTCAAACTATATACGATATATAACCAAACCATATGTGATATATAGCATAGAACCTATATCATGTATGATACTAGACATTGAACTAGTAAAGCACCGCCCAAATCATATATGATATTAAACATTGAATCAGTAAAGCACCACGCAAATTATATATGAACCCATATTATATTATAGGGGTAATTACATATCAGTACATTCGCCGAAACCTCATTTCAGAATTGGTACCCCAAGTTTAAAAGAAAATATTTCGGTCTCCCAAGTTTAAAACGTTAACACTTTAGTCCAAATTCAGTTAAATATAACATCAATACTATTTATATTTTTTTAATACCCAAAATGCCCCTAGTATAATTTATATAAGATATAATTGTTTTATAAATATAAAATTATCATTTTACTCTTATTTGCATAACAAACTTAACCCATGGATCAAAGGTAAAATTGTCTTTGCATATAAACAAATTAAATCTTTTAAAAACTACATATTTTATATTTACAATATTACCCTTCTCCATCTCTCTTTCTCACACTCTCATCTCCATCTCTCTTCTTCACACAACCACTCCCTTCTCCATCCCTCTCCTCCATTTTCTAATCCCCAAATTCCAACAATCAATTAACTTAAACCAAACCCAAAACAGAAACAAAACAAAAGGAAGGAATTAGCAAAAGAAGGAGCGTGATTACAATTTCAGTTTTGTTGAATCCAAAACAATATTGTCCCGAAAAGAACATAATAAAATTAAGAAGTAAAAAACACAACAAATCGTTGTCTCGTTCACTGTGAAACGAGATTGAGCGTAGAGTCCTGATCCGGTGCCGTCCTCCCCCTCCAAATCTTCCAGACCGACTTCTGCTTCGGCGTCATCTACTCCGTCACCATCCCCGGCACTGCCGACGTCGGCTGCGTCGGTGAGATTGGTAAGCACGAGCGCCTCCTCGACGACCGCTTCTTCCTCATCTGCAAGGTCCAGGAGCGCTTCTGCAACACTGACCTCATCCGCACCCAGCGCCCAGGTCCGCCCAACTGGTCGCTAGCTCGCTCTCGTCGGAAGTGGTGTGGATGGTGTGGTCGCGAAAGTGAGATTGCAGAGAATTAGGTTTAGATTGAGGGTGGGTAGTGTGTAATTAGGATTAAATGAGAGGGGTAGAATTGGAATTTCATATTTTATTTTAAAAGTTTTAATTCTTTTATTTGTTTATTTACAAAGACCATCTTACCCCCAATCCAACTGGTTAAATTGATTATTCAGTTAGGGGTATAAAGGTAATTTCATAATTATCCCAAAGAGTATATAAGATTGGAAATAATATACTGAGGGCATTTTGGACTTTTTACAAACCACATCAGTTAAATCTAACCGAATTGGGAGAACGAGAAAAAAAATTTCAAACTTGAGTTACTAATCCTGGAATGAGGTTTCTGCGGGTGTACTGATCTGTAATTACCCCTTTATGTAATGAAAAAGATAGGGTCGGAATCAGAGACAACCGATGAGTCGGTATGTGCCCCAAGCGTCGATGCCACAACTGTATGTCACCGTACCCACGTGCCATCAAGACTTTCCCCATTGCCGTTGGTTCCAAGCTGAAAGTCTGTTTCACATTCTACCCATGCCAATCAGCATCCTCGAGTGTAAGTCTTGTATCACACAACAATTCGAATGAAAAATCAGCGCACAATTCAGATCCCGAGTAATATGACAAACAAACATCAAATTGAAACAAAATTGCGGCACAACTAAAAATCTGTCGAATTTTAAATCCCTTTTAAGGATTACTTCCCCCATGGCGGTGCCCCAGCATGATCACCGTTTGACATTTCAACGTGTGATAAGTGATTTGGGAAATTTTTTTAACAAGTGGCTTTTGTCATAACTCATAAGTAATGTGGTTCAAAACTCCTGAGTCGGTAACCCATGGAGAGTTAGTTTTACCAAAAAAAAGTTGAAGTGGCGTCGTTGATTGTAGTGCCACCAAAATGAGTTGAGTTACCTTTAGATCTCGAGAGTAAGTCTAATAAATGATTTTATTGGGCTGGAGTACGGGTACCAGCGAATTGATTAATGGATATGTGATTAATGTCATTGGGATTTGGGTCGAAAGCAAAATATTGTTGATGGGCTGCGTCACTATGGAGGAGCCGGCCCATGACGGCCCAACGCCACTAATTGGCGTGTTGGGCCAAGTCTGGTGGCCCATTACTTGTTGATTGGGTTGCAGTGAGGGAATCATGACTCATCTCTTCAAATTTGTCTCCAGCGAAGCGTCTCATTCAAAGCTTGTCGCTGTTGCGACCCTTCCGTCTCCCTTTTGCCGATTTCCACCTCTCCCGTGTTGCCCACGAGAGTCGCCGCTTTCCGACTTAGTCCATCTCGGTGGATACTCAATTATCTCGAAACAGGTATCCAACTCATGCCCATTTTTCCCACAGTGGGTGCAAGGCCGAGGAGGTTGCTCATGCCCTTAATCGCCGGCGAAAGTCCGACCTTGCTGCTATCCAGTGTCGTTCATCTGATTTGTGTCCAGGGATGTCAGTTCAAACATCTGATTGCAAGCCACCATGACTCCCAGTTGCATCTCATCTTGGGCTGCAACCGAGTAAGCACGTCTGAGTCCCAGGATGGGATCCATGCTTAAAATTTGGGAGCGCACAGACGTATATTCGTCATCGATCCCCATGAGAAATTCGTAGGCATACCCTTTATCTTCTAGAGTTCGGTTTCTCCCGTTAATGTCGCAGACACACTTGCCACAGAAACACATGGGCAAAGGTTGTAGGCCATGTAACTCCAACCATGCCTTTTTTAGCTTGCCATAATACATCGATACGACTTGTCTCTCTTGATGTAGAAGAGAGAGGGTACATCGAAGTGTGTATATGCGTGGTTGGAACCCCTGAGTGAATCGGGTCTCCAAGTCCATTCAGAATTCTCGAGCGGTGTTTGCGTGAACAACTCCATCCCATATCTCCCTGTACAAAGAATTAATTAGCCATGATTTTTCCATGGCGTTGCATTGGACCCGTAGATGATTCAGATCGCCGATGCCAAGTTTGCACAAAGTTCCATCGACAAATCCGATTTTATACTTGTACTCCAATGCGTTGGTAACTTGGTGTTTCCAAGTGTAGTAGTTATCTCCTAAATCATTCAACCATTCCTGAGCTCAAGGACATGCTTGGATACTCCGATGGGTGTAGGAGAAAAAGAATTTGTTGTTGGACGGTTGTCATGATGGAGGACACCGCAACCTTTGGAACGTCCACGTCCTTTTCTACTGCTTCTCCCATACTTTTGATCTAAACAAGTATGATTTACTCTGATATCATGAAGAAACGCGTAATTGCTTGCGTGACTTTTATTGAATCTCGGTGTACGTATATATTACATAGAGACTTGGCTATGTTTTGGAAACAAATAATTTACAATCAATACATAATATATTCAGACGGTGAATAATTATAATAAGGAAAGTGCGGCTGGCAAGAAATCAGGGATTTCTTGTATTCACAACATATTTTCTTAAGATAATAAACTAAGTAAGGCACAATATTTTTTAGTATTAACTTAATGTCTTCAAGGCCACGCCCTAAAGGTTCACCATCACATTCACAATAGTGAAGTCGTGATTTCGAACATTGTTCTTGTTGGGACTTAGGAGGGAGGAGAAAGTGGTACAGTCAGGGGCAGAACTATAGGGGGGGGGGGGGGGGCCTCCCCCCCCTCCTCTCCCGGCAATTTAAGAGTTTGGATTCAAATATTTTTTCTAAAACTTATT
>JAYMTP010001370.1:0-24479 GCA_036897365.1 Geranium brycei | reverse complement strand
TCATAATAAACTATTTTTCTTTCAAACTTTTGAGTTTGTGCTAAGTTTCTGGATTGAAACTTGTGTGGTGATTTTCAACCACGTTTATTCACGTGGACTTGCTGCGTCATTGTCTCTGTTTACAACACTCGTAAATATCGTTTACATCACATACAACGAAACTTTACAACATATTTATATCATGTTATAATACAAAGAGACTTTAAAATGATGTAAACGAGTACACAAAATGACGCAAACGGGTACAATAAATGATGTAAGCAGATACATAAATTGAAGTAATATGTTTGGATTTTAATGTGAACAATGCATATACATGATGTAAATGAATATACAAAATGATATAAACAAACACACAAATTGAAGTAATTTGTCTGGATTTCAATGTGAAAAATGCGTACATAATGTAAATGGGTACACAAAATGATGTAAATAGATATACCAATTGAAATAATTTGTTTAGTGTTTCGGTTAATGTAGAAGACGCATAAACCTTCCTTTGCTGTTACTAAAGATCAATCAACCTTGACCAAAATCACATTTCTTTGAGTTCATGTGAAGCTTTGAATGATCGTCGAACTAGAGTTTCATGTATTCCAAGTTCATATTCTTTTGAAACGGTGAAGAAAATGGACAACATAAATTTAAGTATTTGGCTCTTAGTTGGACGGAGATAGCATTTACAATTTATGTCATTAACGAGTGAATCAATCTTGGATGTTAAAAAAAGTCATTCAAAGACCCATATTAGTTTTTAGTTTGCATTCTAAAAAGGAGTTTTCACCGGAACTCCCTCTGATGATGTATGCGTAAACTGCAAACTAAGTATGACTATAGTCACGTCATTTGGTGGAAGTCCTCTTAGACTTTATGGACCTGGCTTGTAAAGGGTCCTCTAACAATGGTGCGGTCCATAAGATCAAATTATTCTGTGGATTAGTTTAAATCTATATCCTGATATTGAATGCCAATACCATCTATCTTACACCACTTGATATTTGGAACCCAAGAACATAACTTCTTATCCTAGAATAGAAGGTGTCAGTGATCCTCTATCTTCTTCAAACCCTTCATGTCTGTCGTCTCCACCCTACATTTCATAAAGAAAAACATCAACTAATTTGCAATGTGTATGAAAACATCAACTGTTATAACAATGAACAAAATAACACTGAATGCTATGTAATCAACATCAGTATAGCTTTATGCAGACTGCCTTCTCAAAATAAGCGGTCTACTGAGTTAAGTGTAATAGAGCGCCTTATAAGTTATAACTGTCGCGCCTTATAAGTTATAACTGTCACTTTATCCGTTAAATTGAGCTAATGGAAATTGACCAATAATGCAACAATATAATCATCAGGAGCCGATGACAGCAGATGGCAGATACAGCTTATATCTGTGTATGGCTTACAAACAAACAAAAGCTCACAATCATAAAATGACCATTAATTAATACTACTGCTAATCTGCTATGTTCAGCAAAGCTTGCCTACATATATACACAAATACCTTCTCAACAACTATGACCTATCAATCTGCACAATTCTGAGAAATGTATTTTGGCAATCCTGGATGAGTTTCAAAAGAGTGACTGACATCCAGCTTTTACTAGAAACTCTCCAAAAAAATCCCAAGTAGATCTTGCTTTTATGCAAATAATGAAATAGTAATAATAAATGGTCTCATTGGCTGAGTTGGTAATTTGCCGTAAACCAAGTGGCTGACATCCTGGATACAAGACATGTCATTTGTTTTTGTGTAAACTAAGGTATATATATGAAGCTGTGTGAATATAAGCCAAGAATTATAATTCCCAAATAGAAAGATCCAAAGCTAGAGTGAGAAAAATATAGGACAGAATGTTGCAAAGCCATCGATAATGACGATAATATGAAAATGCAATGCAGGTCAGCCTAGAATAAAATACTTACGTCCTTCCATAGAGCATAATCTTTTGAACTTTTGTGATTTCAGAATCAGATTGGTTGTCCTCAATAAACATGGTCAAACTGGAATCATCAAGAACAGCTAGGTTACAACAATATAATACAAAGGCTAAAAGAAAAACAAAAAGGGTAGAAAGTTAACTTACCTACGAACATTTTGAAACTTGACATACTTTAAGATTACTGGTTTCCCCTGCAAAAGTTAAAAAAATTCATAATTTCTGCCAAGAAAAGTCTAATAAACATGCTGAACAACTTCATTTCCGTAAAAAAATATTTTTTAAAAAACTTAAAAATAAAATAAAAGGAAACAAATAGGTGCTAGAATCACCTGTAGACTTTCAGGTGATATAACCACTGTGTCACTAGGTGGAAAATCATTGACATTGCTGTTCATAAGATAATATATGAAGCAGTGAGTTGATCCGAGCACTGATAATTTACAAATTTAAAATAGTTTGCACAGTCATCTCTGGAAGTACCTAAATCCCATGTGCTCCTTGTTTGAGAAGAGCTTCACTGTCTTGGGACCTAGCAAACAGCAATTGGATTAGCATACCGAATATAACCTATCAAATCAGTTCATATAATTGTCCATTCTTAGTGTATGCAGTAGAAACAATCTGAAGTGAACATTATGTTTTGATAGTTTCATAAGAATGTATCAGAATGAGATTGTTCAGAACTGATCAATGAAAAAGACCAAGATCTGTCATCACATATCTGATAACAAGGTATAATGTAAAACCGTTCTATAAAAGCAATTTAGTAACCATACGGTTCGACAAGTAAAAGCAAGATTCTGTTAAGACAAGTTGAAATCCTTCCACTATGGAAGGAAAGAATTATCTTCTTAACACATCAGATTTCGAATAGGAAATTAGATTGACCACAAACATGTGAAACAGAACATTAGGAAGATGAAGACCTAACAACAAGGAGGCAAAAAGAGGCTGTTATTTTGCAATTGGGAAAGATGTGACCAGAGATTGTGAGGAGTTAGAGAAGAGAATAGGCTCCAGGTGTGTTTTAGGTTTAGATTTATGAAATTCAATTTATTTCTTTTCAGTTTATCTTGTTAAAATTTAATTTTAACCCATACTTGATAATAATTTGTCCCATATGTGATTTATGAGTCCCCGATGAACGCATTGGGTATTCTTAAGTGCCGTCTGTATTTCCTAGTTGTCAACTAGGTTCATGCGATTATGCTATCAAAACTAAAACCAAAACAAAATGCAGCAGACATGCTCAAAAACAAGATTACAGATTCACACATGCATAGTACTAATGAATCTCGATAAGGCCAAAAAATATCGAGTACCTTCCTCTTCAGGCCCTTTAATGGCAATAGAATGCAGTTTAATAACTTGAGTGAATGGTATATAAATCAACAGCTGCTCATCCGCATCACTTTCCAGTATCAGAGCCTCATCTTCTCTGTAACCCTAAATTCAGGCAACCAAAATTTTGTCAAGCTCCAACAAGCAGCTCAATAGCACAAACGACTACAGCCCAAAAGGGAAAGAGAAATAGATTTTACTGTAGGTACTGATAAATAACTCACGCAGAATAGTAGTAACTAAAAGTGACCAATTTCAATAAAACTCTCATATTCCTATGAATGGATAATAATTACATATGTGTAGTTAAGTACATATGCATGCTGCACCGAGCCCCGTGGTGACTTTATAAACTAAATACAAGCACAGGAATTCCTGAAACATGTGTTTAATTTGAGGTTATTATTCATAGAGGCCTAAAATTAAACTGTTAAATAAGAGCTCAATATTACCTAATGACAATTCCAAATTAATTACAATGGAAAGTCAATATATAGCAATTGTGGATCTGAAATAACTCCTAAGAGCATTTAAGCAATTGTGTAAAGCAAATTCATCATGAAAATGCAGCAAGAGAAAACCTAGGAGCTGTGATTTAGAAATACCTGTTTGAGAGCGTTGGGGACAGAGTGGCCAGTTTTCTGATTCAGACATTCGACTGCGGACCAGTCTATGAATTCCAGCAGATCAACCTGAGAATTTCAAAGCGAGATTAGCAATTTTCTCGGGAAGCAAACAGAAGTTTGTTTGGGGGAGGAGAAAAGCGCACTTACTTGGTTTCTTAGGATTGCAGAGGCTGATTCGGCAGACATGTTTCTGTCCAACAAGAGAGAAAAAAAGACACAGATTTGTTCTTGTAAGCGAGTCAAACTCAAAACTCAACCTCCAATCCCAATCCGGAGTTGCTTCTTCAAAACGCCCCGTTTTATGTCACATGATATGATTTCTACTTGAGAATTGAAATCACCTCTTTTTAAAGTTACTCCACTTTACTTGGGCATGACTTACATATATTTGAACAACAAACCAACAATTTATTATGTAGCCTCATCATGCAATACACACCGCGGTGCACTAAGGACACGCAAACTCACGATATCGCTTAACAAAAATCAAAGAAACATCTTAATATTGATTCCACCAACAATTACTGTCAAAAGATATTAACTCGAAATTCGACTCCAACCTTCTAAACCCGATAATATTATTGACAACTCTCAAGTAATCGGACTCGAACATCACATGATCCTAACCATACTACAATGATCATAGTATTGCCCCCCTAATAGCAATAGGGAGACACCTATCCCGACACATTTTCATCCAACCACTAAACTTCCTATGTGTGATCATGAACCATCATACCTATTTCATAACAACTTGAAGTTGCACATACAACCCCATCAACATTTATTTTGAATCTCCCCCTTTCGAACTCCAACCACTTATTAGACAACAGGTTAGTCCATTAACGATAAACAAGATTACAATGAAAAAATAATTTATAAAAAGTTACAAATAGAGGACATAATAGAAGATACATATGTCTGAAAATTTTGATCCTTGTGGCATATTTTTCATCGTGTCCTTTTAAACCTTTTAATTTTGGCTGAGACTTGATTATGATCGTATGGGTTTCGTTCGGACTAAAGCAAATTCGTCGGCGGTGAGCTTGTATTGCTACTGACCGTTGGGTATAACAAGAACTGCATACTTCCAAAAATTCTGATTTTTGGTTTGTTGGATTCCTCGTATCGTCTTCAATGACTTTGTTGTTTTGGTCGGAACTTGATTCTGAATGAAAAGACTCCGTTTGAAGTGAACCAGTTTTGTCGACGTTACCGAGTTTTGCCGGACAGCTTTTCGATCTTTGTTCAAGTGGTTTCTATCGAGCCCTGAGGTCGATTTCATTAAGAATATATACGTTCCATATGGTCGTAGTCTCCCAACATATAACGACATCGTTAACGAACTTTGAACCGTACCGAAAGAATCGCCATACACAAGATTATAAACTCAAAAACGAGAAAACAATTTTTGGCTCAACACATGAGCTGCTATTTCTCTTCGTTGTTGTTCATTTCCATTTCCCATTGCTTCTATTTGTATAGCAAACTAGAGAAAGGAACTGACAACCAATCAAGAGCAATAAATGTGAAAGAAGCAATGCAAACGGCAACACAATATTGCAATTAAAATGTGTTATTAACATTTTCCAACACCACTTAGCCACTGTGGCCTCGGAAACGACTCCATCACAGCCTGGGCCTCGTGCCACTCTCGCAAACCTTCCATGTTGAAGAAGCTTCGATTTCAAAAGGAGGAGAAGGGTTTTCGTGTTAAGGTGGAATTCAGGATTCGGTCGTGAATACGTTCAGAATTCTTGATAAATCTGAGCAAAATTTGGCAAGTTAGGTTTGTAAATCGATAGAGAAATTCAGATTTTGGGCCTGGAAGAAATTGAGTTCCGAATTATTGAAGATTGGCCAAATTTAATGAAATGGCATAATCCAATTTCATGGGGAATTGAGTTGCATTCTGATTCTCTTCTGGGTTCTTTTCTGAACAATTTATTACTTGGGTTCTCTTGCTTGGTGATTAAATTTTGTCTTTGTCATGCACTACAAACCAAAAAGAGAGAGTTGATCATGCTTCGTTTTGGAGCTTGGAGAGGAGGAGGGTGACTCAGCAAAAAGACATTTATGTCATTTACCAAAAGAATATGATCAAGAACTTTTACATTCATACGAAGAGAAACAAACAAATAATGAAGCAAAATATGACAAGACCATAAAAGATTTAAGCAAGAAAAACCCTAGAAATGGAGCTTGCATTTTACTTATCTCTTCTTTATTTTTCAAGATCAATTTTATTTGCTATAATATTGAATCAATCTATTCACCCTCTCTAGATTGATACTTTGGGACTTAACATAATCCTGGTGAAATGAATAGTAACGACTTTATCTCTAACCTAGCTCTTCAAGGAAGAGTACACATGCATTTCCAAATCCTCACCGGAGAGTACATTTCATGGTAATTAATGACTTCACGATTGATCCAAATCCAAGCTTGATTGCTCCTCATCCTACAAGTTCGCACACTCACAAATCGTCCCTACTCTCCTCGAATCGAGACCAAAATCTCTGCTTCTCTGTCACAATACCATGGTCATTCTTCTCGTAACCACCACCATCAACCCGACTCCAATCAGCCCCGCCAACATGCTCCTCGCTATGCCCGGATAGAACCCATGGTCCATCTCCGTCCAAGTAAGTTCATGGTGAAGACCCATCTCACCAATTGTCTCGTAGTCATAGATAGTCGGGTGATTCAATTGTAAAAATGTTGTTTTTTGTTAGGGTATGAAGGGTTTTGCTAATCAGGGCATTGGGCTGTTGCGGCACGAAAGGAATATAGTTGTGGAGGACGATTTGGACCGACGGTGGGAGGAGGCAACCTCAAGGTGGTGAACGAGGTCATCTTCTTCAGCAAACACATTGTTCCTAAAGATGAAGCTCGTTCGAGAAGATGAAGACACAAGTACAAGAGATTTTTTTTCTTCATTTTTTCTGAATTATTAAGTCATTTGCAATACATATGTTTCATTCGCTAGTAGAAATAAGTCCACATAGACGGAACGCGTTTAAAAAAAGAGTTTGAGTACCTGGTGAATGAATTTTAAACTTAAGCGTTCAAATATATAATTGACATATATAACTAGGTACGTTGAAGAGGAATTTCCCCCTAAAATATTTAACAAATGGAAATGAATCAATTTGTTAAAACGTAGATTTGTTAACGGTAAGTTGAAACTTATTTGGGTTGAGGTTGAAAATAAAGAATAGGGAAAATTGAAAAAACTATCGGTATACTATACATATTTTACAATACCTATCAGTCAATTGGTTTTTGTTACGATTTTCTATCACTCTAGTGATTTTCGACTACAACTATGTTAAAATAGTAGTGCAACAACGAAAATACCCCTAGAAATAATAAAAAGTTACCATTCTCCTTTCTCATACTTGTCTTATCCGTTCCTCTTCTCCGATGAGTGCCTATGTCTCGCCGGTGAGATATAAAATCCAACGACCATGAACTAATCTCATTGACGAACTTGGATCTTTAGACCCGTTAAGGAGTATGTCTGCATCTCCGCCAGTGATGGGGCGATGATCTTGTTACTGCGCGGATTCAAATAAGATCGGTGTCAAATCTAGCTTCAGATTCCAAATCAGTTAGTCTTGGAGAACCTTGGATTCAACTTCAATTGTATCTTGGATTCAGACATCAAATTATCATGAAAAAACAGAGACCACTGTCGAAAAAACGGAAACCGAAGACAACACCCATTCCCATTACCATTACCAATTCCATTTTTGTTATTTTTAATTTTTAATCATTAGGGGTAATTGTGCTATTTTGAAAATAATTATATGTTTGGTGCTAGAAAAAAGTGGAGTAGTAAACAGGTAGAAATTGAAAAAAAAAACAATAGAGGGATATGAATTGGAAAAGGTGTATAATACACCCATAATTTTTTTCAATTTTCTCTACGGAATATCCAAAGAAGGTAGGTGAGAGGTTGGGGAGAAAGGTAGTGTTGTATCTGTGGGTCAGCCTTGTCATCCGATCGAAGTGGCTGAGCCTGAGTGAGCCTCCAAAGCCAATCGATTTTGGGATTCGAATCACAATTTCACCATCCCCAATCCCAATCCTTCTCTTCTTCTTCACTCACTTCCCCATGGCGACCTCCTTGTCCTCCATTTCTTCCCTGTCCTCCCTCCACCACCGCAACAACGCCGCCGCTCGCCTCCGCCCCTCCTCCCTCCGCCTCCGCCTGAAGCCCTTCTCCGTGAGATCCCAATCCGCCCCGGTGCTGACCCAGGACGACCTGAAGAAGCTCGCCGCCGACAAGGCCGTGGACTACGTGAAGAGCGGCATGGTCCTCGGCCTCGGCACCGGCTCCACCGCCGCCTTCGTCGTCTCCAAGCTCGGCGAGCTCCTCAAGTCCGGCGAGCTCATCGACATCGTCGGCATCCCCACCTCCAAGCGCACCGAGGAGCAGGCACGCTCCCTCGGCATCCCCCTCTCCATCCTCGACCACCACCCCCGCCTCGACCTCGCCATCGACGGCGCCGACGAGGTCGACCCCGACCTCAACCTCGTCAAGGGCCGCGGCGGCGCCCTCCTCCGGGAGAAGATGGTCGAGGCTGCCTCCGACAAGTTCGTCGTCGTCGCCGACGAGACCAAGCTCGTCACCGGCCTCGGCGGGAGCGGCCTCGCCATGCCCGTCGAGGTCGTGCAGTTCTGCTGGAAGTACAACCTCGTCAGGCTTCAGGGCCTGTTCAAGGAGGAGGGCGTCGAGGCCAAGCTCAGGGTGGACGGCGATGGCAAGCCTTACGTCACCGATAACTTCAATTACATTGTGGACTTGTACTTCAAGACGCCGATAAAGGACGCTTTGTCCGCCGGGAAGGAGATAGCGGCGTTGGAAGGGGTGGTCGATCACGGGCTCTTCTTGGATATGGCCACTGCTGTCATCATTGCAGGGAGTAAAGGAGTGGACTTGATGACCAAGTGATGTGATGTGGTGAGTGAGGTCAGGACCCGATTCCTCTTCTTATGAGTTATCATTTTAAGTTTTTCATGTGATTTTGCTACTGTTGTTGATTCAATCCAAGATGATACTCAGCTACATTGCCTTTGCCAAGTGATTTTAGATAGTTGATTTTGTTTTCTTGCTTTGGGGGTTATTTGCTTGTCAAGTAATGGATGTGGGGAAATGATGAATTCACAATAATATGAATAAAACAATGGATTAGTAAGAAACTCTGCTATCCACTTTGCTTTCCCTCTCTTTTATTACTTGGTTAATTTTGTCTATGGTTCGATGCGAAAAAAGTGATGGAAGTTTGGGGAAGTGCAAAATTCATATTTTAGGAGCTGAAACTTAGTTTGGAGAAAATTTAGGAAGTGTTATGATTGAAATAAAACCAGTGATGAAAGTTTTGGGAAGTGCAAAATTCATAATTTTTGTACTAGAAAGTAGTTATGAGGAAATTTGATAAGTGTTCTGATTGAAAATGTGTATATGCCTTCGGAATTGTAGCATGGTGTTCCAATAGAGCACAGTCAATGTAATGGATTGAGCTGCTTCCTTAAGATAGCAGAGTAACTATGATTCTACATTAAAGAGTGTCACCTACTTGCTTCTCGTTACTTGATTAATCACGCCATGGATAGTATTGATTGGCATCAGTGAGATTTTAGTCAAGTTTCGTGAGCTTATAGTTGTCGCTTGTAATTGAGTAAACTTATATGTCAATCTGGGTTAGGGGACTGATGTTCAGTGCGGGATGGATCATACACAAGAGTACACATTCGGATTGCATTGATCAATGACCAATTGAGCACTGCAGTGATTATGTTACATCAGTTTCAAATTCAGACGGGTTTATGGAAGATCGTGTCACTGTCGGTACCAAGGTTGTTTTCGGGTGAATGAGTAGATGAAAGAATGGTATTTGTTTTAGGTTCAATCTTCACACATCACATTTAGTATAATATAACATAATAGGGATTATGAGTGGTCAAGCACTTGAACTTGTGCTTGAATCTCTTTGTTGTTTTCTACAAATGATTGGTTCAGAAAATAAGGTACAAAGAAGAGCTGAATCCAAATTTCTGGTAATAAATAAAAGGACTACATTTATTACAAATATATTTACAAAGCAGAGCAATCGTCTATGTGTGCCTCTGAGTTCTGAATTATTTCATAAATACAAGCTCTGGGTTCTTACAAGAAAACCCAGTTCAGTAAAGAAAGCCATAAATATAATGCAATAATAGTTACTGTATATATCTCTCAAATGAACAAATATGAGTATGCTTCTCTCCTTCTACTTCCACAAGGCCATAGCCATTGATATCACCGCAATAGTCAACCATTGGAGCTTTCCAGGCAGAAATGAGGTTGCTGTAACACATAATTAGAACAAATTAAAGCTAACTCAGAAATACTATAGGCATATATGCAGTTGCTGATAAAAAAACTGACATTCATGCACTTGAACCAAAAGGTGTGAAGTTATATTTACTTTGAGGGTTGAACATTTCTTCCACCTACCTAACTTGATAGGAAATTCATGAACATTTTTCTTTCTATGAAATCATGAGTTTGAATTCAACTTGCAGAAATACTCTTTTATTGTGCTGCATAAGATTGACAAAACTACCTGTTTGTCCATATATTGACTTAAAAAATATGTTTAAGTCAATTTCAGGGTTTCACTTTGTTAACATGTTATATGTGTGTATGAGCTACCCTTGGATAAATCTCACCTTGGCTCCCATCTGTTGACGACGCTTTTCCCACTTCAATCCCAAGGCTCGCACAATCGTTACCAAGAGTACCTTGAAAATCATAAAACCCGATATCATCAGTGTCCAAAGAGTGGTTAATGGGTAGAATAAAAATTTGATGTATATATATGCAAAAATACATTGGCTGTAGCAAGGGAAGGCAGTGTTGTTGAGAAGATTAGAGTAGCCAGACTTGCAGGCGCATTCGAATTTGTACGTTGTCGTTTTGCTGCATGTTCCTTCTCCACAATATGCCCAGTAGCAAGCTGTTTACATATATTCATACATATAATTCAGCAAAACATGAAAACAATTATATATATGATCTGCATATAGATTAAGGTGCAGACCGTCATAGGCGGATTCGTTGTGGGGAACTTCTTTTTCGGGAACCGGAGGTGGCGCTGTCTGGCATGAGTAGTCTAGAGTACCTGCAACATCAACAACATCGAATCGATCGTATTAAAGTCCGACCCACCTAATAAAAAGTAAATAAAAGAAAAGGGTTTGGGTTGGGTTGGTTTGGTTTGGTTAATTAATTACTTACAGTTGGGGATGACACAAGGAAGAAACAAGAAGTCATCTTCGTCGTCGAAACGGGTACGCTTCCAACCCGCGTCGCACTCGCAGGTGAAGGCAAAAGGATGGCTTACATTTCCTTTGCATGTTCCCTTTCCACAATCCACATCGTCGCACACCTTCTCTGCACGATCACGAGAATAGAGAAGCATCGATCAAGAAAGAGTGAAGATTTTGAAAATATAAACAAAAATAGAGCACAATAAGTACCGTAAAAAGGAGCAAGAGCAGGTCCCAACTGATTATCCCAATCATGAATCCCAAGAGCAACACTAGGAAACAGTGCTGCCAGCAATACTGCACAAACTGCAAATGCCATCAAATTTAGGGAACCCATTTTCGTCTGAGCTCAGATAATAAAATGTAGACAAGGTGTGATGAAGATAGAGGTGGCGTGTTGTTGGCTATATATATATAATGCACAGATGATATGTTTGACCAGTATCCACCAAAGTCAACTAGACTTCTAAATATCTTAATTTCATGATTATATCTTAATTCACACTAGAATGCATCCTGTATATGTGTTCAATTATATTATGATACATTTGTAAGAGTTTAGTTTAATCTAAGGGATTACTGAGATATATATAAATATACCTTCAAAAATATAAGAAAATAATAAAATATGGAAGTGTTGTATATGCCTTGAATCAAGTCACGACCTTTGACGAGTTAGCGGGTCGAGGTTCGGGGGCGTGAGGTGACCTTTGACCCGCCGATATGATATTTTGTCGAAAAGCTTATCACGACAAATTGTTCGATAGAGTAGTGCAATGGAATGTTATCGATAATGTTGTCACGATAAACTATTTGACAAAACTACAGTTTACGATATAGGAATAATTTAAGTGTTTTGTAGATTAGATTTCATATTTCCTTTTTCTAATTAGAGAAGTGTAGTAGTATGTGCTAATGTAGCATAACATAACATAAACAACTTTGGTGTATAATTTTTCTCTCTATTAAGATTAATCTCATTAGCTGGTGTACACGCATTCGACACACAAATTTTTTTTCGTGCTCAATATTTCTCGTTACAAGAAGAAGCAAATGACATGCCTAACTAATAAGACTTTTTAGGGGAGAGTTCGACCCATTATATTGACATGCTTAATGTTTTTGCTAAAAATGGAATTTATGGTCTTTATAGGTATAAATAATTATTAAAAACTAAATATATAATATTGAAATAAAAAATAAAATAAAATAAACTCGTTTGAAAACAGAGGTTAACCGAAATAGTGTATGCTCGAGTGTTTTAATAAGCAAATCAAATTGATTGCCGTCTGTAATATATTTACATAAACAATTGATTAAGATTATAAGATTATTAATTAATAACTTATACTTGCTCCTTGAATTGGTATTATATTAAAATAATCAAAATGGTTAGAAGTTTCTGCAAGGCTTGGTGCTACTTTCTTAGCACGCCACGAAAGACTTACATATTGAAAATTGAGGTTTCGCTATTATTTAATTTATTATTAATATTGAGTAATTAATGGATTCGCAATCGAAGCTTCGGTAGATTAGGTATTTACTAATTGTTTAATTTGATGCAAAATAATCAACGACCAATTCTAAGCCGCGTCCTATTCGAAGTCATTGTCTTCTAATGTTTTGTTCCAATTTGTGTCAATTTTGTTTTCATTTCTCATGTATTTTTTTAGTTCGATAGGTTCTATGTATTACAATTTACATGCTTGTTAAAGAAAAACTATTTTCAGAAAACATGAACGTGTCAAAATGGAGATTAACACAAAGAAATCTCTGTATTTTGCCAAATTAAGAGGAAGTCCAAGAAATAAAAGCAGCGCAGACCAAAATATTTTCATGAGCTAATTGTACCATTTTGCCATACCAGTACATGTATTTTACTTAGGCGACTGGTAATGCAACGATCGTATACACTGCTTATGTACGCGGGCGATAGTTTTCTTTAGCCGCGCATTACAACTTGGTACGTTGTCCTTAAAATTTTACTACATTTGACCTAATATCTTTATAGGCACGCAAAGGTCGTTTTAGTGATCATTAATATATGATCGTTGGTTAAGGGTAACATGCCACTAACCATGGAGGCCGCGGACATTGAATATGTACGTTGCACTTAACACAATTTCTCAAGTTTACAAATACTCATTGCCAAAGTGTAGTCGAAGGGTGTAATGTATAATGATTTTGGAGAGAAATTTGTGTAAGAATATCATATGATACATGTAAGATTGATTATTAATTAATTATTATTTTGAAACACGTGAGATCGGTATAATTGTGATTGCTGATTTGAGTTCGGTATGATCTATTTTGTTCATGAACACGAAATGTTTTGTTCAAGAACATGAAAGGAAAAATTAACGTTGTAGAAAACGCTAGGAGGAGTTGAGGCAACCAGGGTCTTCAGTGCCGAGCGAGTGAGGCAGATTTCATTTTTATACTTTCTAACATTTATTTAATATAAATAAGTATTGAGATAGCATTTTATACTTTGTTTTATACATATATATTTTTAAGTACCTCCTTTTTAATTTCTTAAAAAAAATATTTATTGTCGTGATAGTTTGGTGGTCTCAAAAGGTGTTTGTTGGGCTTGGACCATTTCCCACTTAAATCCTCATTGTCCTAATACCATTTTTAAAATACAAAATTTGCTCTTTATCATTATTATCACTTGCCGGGCCTGAAAAATTGTTGAAGCTCAATTAGTGTAATTGGATTAAGCCCAAAAAAAACTAATTTGAAAATTGTGTAGATTGTTTCTCCGCTGTCACTCTTCTTCATGTGTCTTAGAACTTGAAACGGGATTTGAAAGTGCGAAAGAGGCAGAGAGAGACATGGAATTAGGAGTCTTGAGATCGATGTTGCTCCGGCGTTTTCCCAACCTTCTCCGGCGAGTTCGGCGGCCATCCTGGTTCACCCGTGGCGATTTGGTGGTTTCTGGCGCCTCGTCGCCGCCTCAGCGACTGTCTCGCCCGTTTTCTGCAACACCGGGAAAACCTAAATGGTCTCTAGTGTTTTCTGTACGAGAATACGAACGGAAAAGTTGAACGGTCAATGTCGTATACTTAAAATACTTCTAACCGGTTTTGTACAAGAAAACATATAAATAAATTAAACGGTTTCAATTTATTCAATTGGAACATGTTGAATCAAGATTCAAAAAATACGTTTCATTTTGGAAAATGTCAAATTATTTGAATTTGGTTTAAAGAAATTTTAATAATCACTTATGTAAAATAAGAAGTCTAAATTCAATTTCATGACTATACGAAATGTTATCTACGTACCATACATTCGCAAGAGACTTGGATGCAACCTCTAAAGGTACCTAACCTTCGAGATGGTGTAAGGATGAAAAAAATTAGTTTTGACTAAAAGGGTATGCGTGTGAGAAATGATTATGTTCCATCGAGTAATTGAAACTAAAACAAGTCCAAATTGATGAATAAAACAAAGAGGGATGCCTCTTATATTTATTAAGTGATTATGTGTATGACATGAAAATTTTGGACAAATTAACTAAGTAGGGTTGTGTACATTAATAAATTTAAAATCTTAAAATTCTAAAAGTGAATCTTGGTGAGTCTTAATTAACACTATTTTTGTTTCTTACATTGCAAAGAAATATGAACAATTTGATTTAATAAGTAATGAGTTGTCACGATACATGTAGGGGATGATACGTGTCAACTTATTAAATAAGGTAGCCTATATGAAAGTGGACAATACGCCACAAGAATTATGGAAATGCTCCAATAAATGCTTTAAAATGTGAAGGGTTTCTTGCTAAGTTAATGGTTCTGTCACCAAAGAAAGTGAGAAATATGTCTAAAATAATGTAATCAATTCACATTAGTTATGCTGGACATTGCAATGCATGTAAGAACCTATTGTGCTACAAGAACCCTTACTCTAGTAGGAGGAGCAATGTCATAATAATATCTTCAAGATAAACGATCATAACCATATCCACCATGAAATCTAAATTTGTAGCATTGGATAAAACCGAGTGGCAACGAAACACCTTGATGACTATTCCTGAATAGCCAAAACTTGTTCCTATTCGGGATGTAAACGATTTGAGCTTTTAATGAGCCGTTTGAGCTCGATTCGTCAAATATTCGAGCTCAATATTGAGATTGTTTGATAAACGAGGCGAGCTCGAGCCTGACCCTTTAAGGCTCGATAAGCTCGCGAACCGACTAGTTTAATATTTAATTAATATTTTTAATGTTAATATAAATTTATAATGAAATTGAATTAGCCAAATCGAGCCGATCTCGAGCTTGCTCGTTTATTATTTAATTAATTATACATTTTTATTTAGTATTACTTTTAACTTTTAATGAATATATTTATTAAAAATTAAGAGAACAGAGTAGTTCGAGCCGAGCCGCCACCGCCGACAACCGCCGCCCCAATCCTCCTCCGCCACCGATGCTCTCGTCCAACACCTGTTGTTGGAGACCATCTCCACAAACACATTCCTGACGCCTTCCTGCTTGTAGAAGTCAACGAAAATTGATGGTTGATTCTAAAAATTGGAGCTTCTTAGACAAGTATATGACAACGGATTTGGTGGTTGGTTTTTAAAATTGAAATTGAAGATTTTGGACCTAACCACTTACGATTAACATGAAGAAATGGAACTCAAAAATAAATAAAAAATTGAAACAGAGTGTGAGATATGGACCATAACGAGAGTCCTCTCCTCTGGCGAGTGTTTCGGAATGGGTTTTCAAAATCTGCAAAACTGATTTTAGGGTTGATTTTGAATTTGCAAAATCTGAGTTTTCATTTGATCCATAAAAATGGTGAGACCGTGTACATGATTATCTATAAGATTTGCAGAACTTGGCTTTGAAATGGAGGAGAGAAAGTGAGAGAGAGTTAAGGGGTAGGTTTTGAAAATTTGAAGTTGATTAAGGGCATTTTGGTATTTTCAACAATACCAAAATTGGGTCGGTTCTCTCAATTATACCAGATTTAATTTTGGGTCAATTTTAGGGGTAGTTGAGGTATTTTTAGTATTTTAGGAGTAGATTGTCCCAAAATGAAATTCAGGATACTGAAAAGAAGAAGATTAAAGGTAGGGTATGAAAGTGAGAATTGTGTATAGTTAGGTGCACAAAAGTGTCTTTTTCCCTATTTAAAACAACTCAAAATTGTCTACTTATTGGTTATAACTTTCTCTCTAATTACTCTCATTCACTAACACAAAACCCACGTATCAGCAGTTTTTATTAGAGAGAGTAGAAGATATACGAGCATGGATGTTATTAGAGAGGGAGAGAGAGTGCGTGACATGAGTTTGAAAGTTTAAAAACTAAAGAGAGATTTTTTGCCTTTTCATGATCAATTAAAATAAAAATAATTGAGTTGAGCACAATGTGACGAAATAAAAGAGCCAGTTAGAAGATAAGTTCTCTCTGAAGTATGAATGTCTCATCTATGTGGCGTGTTACAGTTGTGTGGTGGTTTTGGCAGTTTTTTGGGCAGTTGCCGACTAATTTTTGTTAGTTTTGGGGCAGTTACCGATGAGTTTTGTCCGAAATTTGTTGTATCCATTTTTGGTGATCAGGAACGAAGTCCTTTCTGCGGTGTTTAGTTTCTTGATCAATCAACAAGGGGCAGGTTGTAAGTTTCAAGTATTGGGATGGAGGATTTTGGCGAGATGTGGCAGATGTTCACCGGAATAGGGGAGGAGAAGGTTGGTTTCGTTATGAGCGACCCTGCGGAAGGCGTTCTGCTGGTGGTTGCTGGCCGCGACGACTCGGGGGAGAGATTTTGGATAGTGGGTTCCGATCCCTATCCGACCGTTACTTCCAACCTAGTTAGTTTTTTATTTTTATTTTTCCGGCGTTCAATCTCTGTTTGATGGCTCAGCACTAAGAGGGATCAGGTAATCTCTGGCATCACTGGGTAAATTTATGTAAGCATATCAAACTTGGGGAACTCGATTTCCTTAGGCTCTGATATGCCTTCGATGGCTCGGGGCTCTTGGGATGTCGATTTAGGTGCTTGTTGTAAGTGGTTTTGCGGGGTTTCTTCAGCCAACTACGGTGGAGGCCGTGGTGCTTACATACGCATTTTAGTGTTGCGATTTAATTTTGATTGTTGTTAACTTATCTCAAAGATGTTGTATCAATGCAACATATATGCTGGTCAGGTTGATTTGTAGTAATCTATATGGGATTTTGGTGTACATCTGTCCTGCCTTTTATCCTTATTGTTCTCGTCCGCTAAACTTGTTTATTATCTATAAACTTGTTTAGTCACACGAACACTTTAAACATTAGTATACGACATATGATTGTGAGATAAAGTATTAGTAAATAAATTTTTAAAAGTGTAGTGTAGCACATGCAAATGATATCTATTCATATAAGTGAAATGGGAATAAAGTCCAATCTCTCGTAAAAAATCATGATCAATAATTTAATTTACGAAAAACATTAATTTGTAAATTATATCATAGGGCATAAAGTGTAAGAAATGACTGTATATATATTAGGTGTATTAAACCTACTTTAAATCAAACTCTACTCTCGGGTTGCCTCTATAGCTAAATGCTTGTATCTAACAAAATTACTAAACAAGGAGAGAGAAAGTGTATCAAGCTTGTGATCTTGGTATCTTTTATTATGGCTCCATGATGAAGCTACTTGTATGGAGCCACTTGCAAGCTGAAAAAGGAAGGACCTATCCACAAAACAAATGGAGATGTCCCTCTACCGACACCTGTTTCTGAGAATAATAATTTATTCGAAATTGGGATATATCATTTTGATTGGATGGACTCTTCGTGTAAATAAAGTCAATTCCTTTTTTCTACTTTTAACGTGCTTCGGTTTTAAATTATGTTGTTGATTTTGGTACAGGGACTATGGGGAATCTGGATGTTAACTTTTATAGATTGAAGAAGATATACACAGTTATGGTAAAAAATAAATAATTAATTAATTTATAATTTAAAAGTAAATTGGGGTAATCTCACAGAAGGGCACATAAATATAATTTACTATTAAATAAATAAGTATATTAAGGTTAACTTTGCTATCTTGTAGTCACTAAACTTTCGTTGTCTCACGGACGTTAAGTTTCATATTAAAAAGACTATGTTGTTTCTATTTAATTTTAAAATATTTAAATCCATGCCACTCCTACCTTTCTTCTGGCATCCATTTTTCCGGCGGTAACTTGTCCGGCGAGACAAAGCTACCAATTAAATCCAATTCAAATTTTTACTTCGAAATCAATTTCAGATTGAATCGTGTTAATTTCAAAATCAATTTCAACCGAATCAGTTCATGTTCAAGTCGAGGTACAACATGCTCTACCCGTGCAGGAAGCTGTTGAGCGGTCCCCACATCTGATTGTTCGTCGCCGACATGTACTGGAGCGACGGCGGCACCGACTCCAGTGAAGTCTCGGTGAAACAATTTGCCTTAAATTCTAGGTAGAGTAGCTTCTAGTCGGAGCTGACCTATCTAGGGAATCGGTTAGAGAGGGTGTTATAGCTGAGGACGAAGACCTTGAGGCTCGAGAGAACAGTGAGAGGCGGGGATGAGGCCAATCTCGGAGGGATGAGTGGCGAGGGCGGTGACTCGGCCGAGACAATCGCATGTGATGCTGAAAAATGTGGACTGGGGATGGGGAGAGATGAAGTTCCAGGTAGAGAAGAATCTGTGGCCACCACTGACAGGAACGTCGATGAGGATGTTCTGAATCTCAATTGGGGTACTCAAATCGACGACATTGATTTTCAAGTTTGGTAGATCTGGTGCTTGGCTTGGTTGGGCATGAGGTATCTGGTTTGCTAAGGAATGAATTGTGAAATGAAAGGGGATTCAGGAATTTTGTTCTTTTTCGGCGTTAATTTTGTGTATTAAACTAGATGGGCATGTCAGCTGAAGTGATTTAATTGGATCTTTCTTTTAGGAGAGTTTGAATATTTGATTTCTCATTTGGCGGATGATGAAAATATTTGAAAAGCCGTTGAGGTCGTCGGAAGAGGAAGGAGAGAAGTCGATGAGGTCGTCGGAAGAGGAAGGAGAGAAGTCGATGAGGTCATCTCCAGTAAAAATGGACGACAAAAAATAGTTAGGAGAGGATTGAGTGGCACAAATTTGAAATTTTAATAAGTAAAGAGGGACAATTTAGTCTTTTCAAAATGAACTAAAATTTAAATAAGTTAAAAGTTAGGGTCGTGTAGCTTTATGAGACAAAATGAAAGTTGAGTGACTTCAAGAAGAAAAATTATCCTAAATGCATCTATTTAATATTGGGGTGTAGTTCAATGTAGGGATAATGACACTTTGTTACACCTAATTATAGCGAAATGATACTTTCATACCCTAACTACTTTTCTCTCTTTTTTAGTACCCTGATAATTTTTTTGTGACAACTTACCTCTAAAATGCTTAAAATACCTAAACTACCCTTAGTTTAAGAAACCATAAATTGAATTGGTTCAATTTTGTTTCTTTGATTCAATTTGGTTTATATTTAAGATGCAATTACAACTATACCCCAAAATCTAAAATTAAATTTGAACCATTTAAAATCTGGTTTGATAAATCGAATTGGACCAATCCTATTTTGATTTTTTAAACTAGGGGTATTTTAGTCATTTGAGCATAGGTTGCCACAAAAAAATTGTCCGAGTACTAAAAAAGAGAGAAAAATAGTTAGGATATGAAAGTGTCATTTTACTATAATTGGGTGTAATAAAGTGTCATTATCCTTTCAATGTATCTTCCTCGGGTTACCTAAATAAATTTTAAAGATAAGTTTGATTTAGACTAACCCAATAATAGTAATGAAAACAATTTTAATATTTTTCTTCTGCACGTGATATGAAAACAATTTTAATATTTCAAATACTCGACCCAAATAACCAGTCTACTTTAAAATGAATATACATTGATAATTTGAATTAAGAATGATATATAATTATCACAAATAGAGAGGAGATGGTACCAAAATAAAGAGAGAGCAAGGCCAAAAACAACACGACACTCCCTTTCCCAATCACTTCCGATAATGGCCAACAAAACCAAGTCACGCTTCTGAAACAAGACACGACCAATATTATACCTTACTATTCAATCAAAGTTGCTTGCTTGTTGCTGTGAAATTTATACAACAATCCACATTAATTTCTCTTTATATATAGACCCGTAATTACATATTATTCTGAGCCCTGTGGCATAAAATAGTCATTTATAGCGCACTACACATGTGAAGTTCTCGTGCCATTGTTAATTTTGCACGTGAATCACACGGGAGTATCGTCTCTATGATTGTGAGTTGTGACCATCCCTAATCTATACGTGCAAGATTCAAAATCAAATTGCATTCTAGATTTAGGGAGGGAAATGAGGTCAAAAGCAAAATTAAAGATACATCACTTAATGCACAAAATCATGGAACCCACTAACTTAATTACTTTTGTTGTTTTATTTAAAAGTTTAGGTAGAGGTATATTTGGGTGCAAATTCCTATTTATTAGGTGAACGTTCAAATTCTTATTACCCAATCGATAAGAAAGTTGAATAGATGAAATTGTGCTGTTTATTAATGACACAATCTCTAAATAATCATTTGTTATGTTTCATTTTCTTATTAATGACATATCTTATTGCATTGTATTGTTTTTATATTTTATTTTTCATGTAGTTTCATTTTTTTCCACTTTTTATTCTTTTTGATAGGCAACTTGTATCAAGATTTGGGCTCGACTGTACTAATATGAAGCAAGACAACACCAAACTTGTGATTCTTAAGAGTTATTAAGATTATTTTATCAATAACGGGCTCAAGACACACTGTTATGTAGAAGGGGGCCCAATATCGCCACTTGACTCCCACAAGGAAAGAGAGGCCCAACAGAAGTTGAGAGAGAGGTCCAACAGAAGTTGGAAACAAACACGAGATACCGCAGCGTGACTCGAACCCAAGACTTTTTTGGCCTCAGGCTCAAGTGCTTAACCAATTGGCCAAGCAAGCGTTGGTAATTTAAAATAGGCTTTTTGTAACCCAAAACGCGGTATTTTCATAACCCAAAACATGTGTTTCCATAATTCAAAACACGATGTTTCCGTCACCTAAAATTGGTGTTTCCATAACCCAAAACAAGAATTCTGTTCCCTATTATTTCACCATATATTTGTTGTTTTGTCATTTAGTTCATTGAGTAATTTTGTAGTTCAATGAATTTTCATTAAATTGTGAACTCTTGTTACACTCTGAAATCTCGTTATACTTTTACCCTAAGAGTTAAGCATAGGTTTTCATACTCACTCTAATCTCGCATTTCACTCTAAACGCTCCTCACACCCGGTTTTCACCCTCGTTACACTAAGAAATCTTGTTACACTCCGAACCTTCGTTATATTTTATCATAAGGGTCGAGTGTTATGTTGTCATATTCACTCTGATCCTCCGTTACACCATACCTTTATTACACCTTGAATCAATTTTTGGTTTCAAGAATACTTGTTTTGGGTTACAAAAATATCTATTTTATGTTGTAGAAACATCTATTTTGAGTTATAAAAACACTTGTTTTGGTTACAAGAAACACATGTTTTGGATTATTTGCCTATCAATAAATGATGATTAAAAAAAATTGATTTACTAATTTGGGAAAAAGGAAACTCCAAAAGAAAATATATGAAAAATAAAAGCTAAGAAATACAATGAGAGATATCAAAAATGGAGATGGTTAGGATTGATGAGATTTTGGATGGATAGATGGGATCTAAGTTGGTAATGATTGATAAAATGACTAAAACGCTCTTGTTCTACTATAAAATGATCAAAATAAACAATAGTTTGTGACTATATATGATTAATGTCGTTAATGAGTCAACATAATTTCAGCACAACAAAGAGTTCGGGCGGTTAGCATTCTAAGGTTCGTTTATACGCGAGTGCATCCCAGTTTATGTATTTAAATTATGAATCAACATATTTTTTGTTATATACATTAAATAAAAAAATTGAAATAATATAAATATAAATTTTAATTGTTCATTAATTATAATTTTAATTATTAATTATGTAAAGAAAATGACAGATAAGTACTCATTTATACATTATTATCATTAATTCTAGCCATATTTGTTTACAAATACCCCAATTTTTATTTTTTTTACAAATAAGGTAATTGTCGTTATTTCTAATGGAACTGTGATGTAAAATGACAAAAATGTTATCTAATGACTATGATTTTCAAATGATTGCCACTAATCTATATTCCCCTTCTTTTTCGCTTCTCTTTCAATACCCGATCTCAACCAATTTTGAGGTTCATAAAGTGTGTCAATATCGATCACAGAGTTGTGCGCGAGACCCGTTTATTGATATCCTACACCAACAACACCACACTTCCGCCAGAACACATCCCTCTCTCTACCACTCTATGAATTTTTTTATATTGTTCGATATTGTTTGGCTTTCGAGAAAATTGGAAGGGAAGAGAAGAAAATGCCCTTGATTATTCAATAATATGGCCTCGATGTTTTTATTTTCATTTTCAAAGACATGGCTAAGGGTTCGTAGAAAATGGGAAATTGCATGGTTTGTTTGAAAATTTTGTAAAATAAATGCTTCACTATGCGCCCAATTTATTCCCATATTTTTTTTTCTTGTTTCTATTTGGGGATAATGCCAAATAAATATGTTCAATTTTGATTAATTCTCATTGAAGTATACTCAACAATATTTCTTTCATTTAACATATATGGTAACTGCATTCTATTCTAACAAAAAATTAATTTGAAATGTCAAAAATACCGTCAAATAACTCTCTAATTTATAAATCAATGCATCTCTCTTTTCTCCCAAACCAAAACCCGTTTATTTCATTGTATGTTTGGGAATGAAATTAGGGAAAAATCGAAGTTAAATCCATCGATCTCTAGTATGACTCGAACATCGTTGGATCGACACTCCTAAAACCTATCACCAAAAATGAAAATTTAAACTGGCCCAAACCAGAAAATCATGTTAAACTCGTAAAAATCAATTTTCAAAACATACATAATCTAGGGTGTTTACCCAAATACCAAAACTATGCACTTGCTTTCACAACGATACTTAATACCATGAAAAATATGCAGTGTCGTCGTGGCTCGCCCCAACGTTTCCTTCTTGCGGCACCGTCAATGGTGAAAGTTACGACTTTTCACAGGAGTTCGTCGTAAATCTCGAATAATGAGTTGTTGAATGAGTTATGGCACACTTTGAAAATTTGAAAACTGACCAACAATAATTTCATTTTTTCATTCTCAAAATTAACATTTTCCATCTAAATATTTAACGGGTGAGAATTTATGAAATATGGGGGTGATCATGGTCGGTTAACCGCAATCACCCCAATATCCAGAAACACTCCGCATCTTGTGGGTTTTGCATAATGGAAACCATAACCGCATCCGCACTTACAAAATAGGAGATTATAATCCGCTCGATTTTTCGGTCGATTTGCGGTTTTCACCGCACCAACCGTGAGCAATGAGCTTCTAATGTGGACCATCTTTTAGACCACTTTCAAACCCAAATAAATTAAGCCCGAATGAATATATTACAGTTTTTAAGTAAAAAACAATTAAAATGTTGAAAACATGATTTTTAAATTATTTTTACTGGCCAAAAAATCATTAAGCAATGATCAAAGACGGCTAAGAGTTTGCAAGTTTGGTAAGAACCTAATGATAAAAAAACGCCCCAACATAAATGATTGTTAACGATAGAAAAGTAAAAGTTCGATATTAAAGAAGATGAAACCGAGGAAAGAAAGGGAAGGAGAGGAGGAAAGTGTGGGTTTGGTCGGTTTTGTGGTCGGTGCGATTTCTCGGTTAATTATGAGCACCCTTAAATCTAGGTGTAACTAAATGACCCAAATTTTAGTTAAAGATGATTATGTGAAAACACGTTTAATTATAGATAATTATCGTACTTTTCCCCTGATTCAAATATAGGGAGATATTCTAGTGGGAACCTTATATTCAAATAGGAAAATAGGAATATATTTCAGCCGTTAGATGTGATAAGCAAGGGTGGAGATTGAAGCGGTGGCATTGAGCGTAAATAACTCAAAGTTATGTTTTTTATTAGTCTTTTAACATGTGAATGAGGGTAATTAGGTAACTTTGTTGTCTTCTTCCACAATCATACAGAGCATCGTTCGGCTCCGGCTGATGAAGCCCCCATTGTCGACGGCGAGGGAT
>JAYMTP010001369.1:0-24487 GCA_036897365.1 Geranium brycei | reverse complement strand
TATCTGCCGAATATTTCCTTTTTAAGAGCATTCTTCAGTGTCCAAGATGTTGAGCAAGACGTCGCAGACATTGTCTTGACATTTCCGAATTAATACGTTCGACATCTTTCTTACCTAAAAAATGTGACAATACTTATAGAAATAACAGGTCCCAACTCAGGCCAGGAGTGCAAGTATTGGGACCTACAAACCTGTATCAAGCCATGTTCATGGCTAGGCATGAGGAGCAAAGGATGATTCAACTATTGGGACATAACTATTTCAAGTACACCAGTTTACCTAAACCTAGGTATGAGGCCAAACCCCAGTATGTTACCAAGTTGAGTCCCAACATGGCAAATGTCAGAAGAACTAATCCAGCACAAATTGAAGAGTTGGGGAGCAAGGTATTGTGTTTTAAATGCAAAGGAAAGTGATTTAAGGGGCATGACTGTACCAATAAGCACCATATGCTCATAATGGAGCAAGACAGTAACCAGGAAAATGATGATGAGGAAGAACATGAAGAACTTTTCCTTGATGCACACACAGAGGAAGGAAAGATATGAGAAATGAAGAAAGTGGCCATATGTTCAATGGGTGACCATACTGTGAAGATCTCTATCTGAATTGGAGGCATTATACAAGGCAAGAAAATTTCCATGCTTATAGACACTGGGGCAACTAAGTCTTTCATGGACTCACTAACTGCAAAAAAGCTTGGACTGGTTGTAGAACAAGCTGAAGTTGTGTTGGTAAAAATGGGAAATGGGAAACAACATGTTCGCACACTGATATGCAAGATCAGTTGAAAATTTAGGGGGAGAGAATTTAAATGGACTGTGTTGGTGATGTCAATAGGCCGTTGTGATGTGATATTGACGGTGAATTGGCTCCATGAGTTAAGTCCAATAACCTTTGATTATACGAAGAGGTTTATCTCTATTACTATTAAAGGCAGAAAAATGAGGTTGAAGGAAGATAGAAAGAGCAAAAAAGAAAGAAAAGTGTTGATGGCTACCTTTAAAGCTTTGAGGGCATAAATTAAGCAAGGTAAATCACTGTATATAGGCCAGTGTTTTAAGGTTAAGGATAACAAAAGCCAGACTGAAAAAAGAGAGGACGACAAACCTGAATTTCAGAAGTTCCTCACAGAGTTTAAGAAAATTTTTGAAGCACCACAAGCATTGCCACCAGAGAGAGAACATATCACTCCATTCATTTGTTGCCAGGTAGTAAGCCACCAGCCTTAAACCATTATAGATACGGCTACCAACAAAAGAATGCTATTGAGAAGATCATACAAGAGTTGATGGCAACAGGAGTGATTAAGAAGAGTCATATCCCTTACTATTTCCTTGTATTGCTGGTTAAGAAGAAGGATGAGACTTGGAGAATGTGTGTGGACTATAGGAAATTAAATGACCGGGCAGTAAAGGACAAATATCCCATTCCCACCATTGAGGAATTATTGGATAAACTAGATGGCACTGTGTATTTCTCTAAGATAGATTTGAGGGCTGGATACAATCATATCAGGATGAAAAAGGGGGATGAGGCAAAAACTGCATTTAGAACACATACTGGTCACTATGAGTTTAAGTTAATGCCTGTTGCTTAACCAATGTCTAGTCACGTTTCAAGCCTTAATGAATAGTATTCTTAAATAGTATCTGAGGAAATTCTGCTTAGTCTTTTTTGATGATCTTTTGATATACAGCAGAAGCTGGGAAGAACATTTATAGCACGTGAGAATGGTGTTTGAAAAGTTATAAGAGAAACAGTTGTTTGCTAAACTCAGTAAAAGTGAATTTGGTATACAGCAGGTGGAATATTTGGGTCATATCATCTCTAAGGAGGGAGTATCTACAGACCCCGTAATAATTGAAGCCATGGTCAACTGGCCAAGCCCTAAGAATATTAAAGGGTTGAGAGGGTTCTTTGGGTTAACTGGTTATTACAGAAGATTCATAAAGCAATATGGAGTCATTGCTAGACCCCTCACTAAGTTGCTCAAAAAGGACTCTTTCAAATGGAGTAAAGAGGCAAAAGTTAGTTTGAACAAATTGAAAGAAGCTATGGCTAAAGCTCCTGTGTTGAGGCTTCCCAACTTTGAGGTTCCATTTGTGATTGAAGTAGATGAATGTGAATTAGGCATTGGAGGAGTGCTTATGCAAGAAGGCAGACTCATAGCATTCATAAGCAAAGCATTGGGTCTAGAAAATAGAGGCCTCTCCACTTACGAAAAGGAATTGAAGGCAATTATAGCATGTTTCCAGAAATGGCAACACTACTTGCAACAAAACCATTTTGTGATCAAAACTGACCACCAAAGTCTCAAGTACCTCCTAGAACAGAAGCTGACAACACCACTGCAGCATAAATAGATGGCTAAGCTGTTGGGATTTTCATACCAAATAGAGTACAAGAAAGGGAAAGAGAATGTAGTAGCAGATGCCCTATCAAGACTTCCTCTGATAGAGTATCAAGAGCTATATGTGACAATCACTAAATAGGTGAATGAAGTAATTATTAGCTTTGAGGAAGATCAGATAGTAGAAGACATTCTGTTGAAACTCTCTTTGAGTCTTGGAGAACTGCCAAACCATAAGATGAGGCAAGGGATGTTGATCTATGATGAGAAAATCTACTTGGGAAACAGCAACAACATTAGAAGAAAAGTCATAGAATTTTAGCATAACTCAACATTAAGAGGTCATTTTGGGGTCTAGCTACAACCAAGAGAAGCAGAGGCTATTTCTTTTGGCCTAAGATGAATGGTGAAATTCAAAAATGGGTGCAAGAATGTGATGTGTGCCAAAAGTGCAAGACTGAAAATGTGAAGTATCCTGGTATTTTACAGCCCTCACCTATTCTTAGTCAGCCATGGAGGGAGATATCTATGGACTTCATTGAGGGGTTGCCTACTTCTCAAAGGTTCAACAGTATTCTGGTGGTAGTGAATAGGCTCTCAAAATATAACCATTTCCTTCCTCTATATCATGTCTACACAGCTATTCAAGTGGCACGGGTATTTTTTGACAATGTGTTTAAATTACATAGGTTGCCTGACAAGATAATCAATGATAGAGACAAGATCTTTATGAGTACATTGTGGAAAGAATAATTCAAATTGGATGAGGTTGAACTAATTTATTCCACTGCTTATCACCCTCAAACTGATGGGTAAACAGAGAGGGTGAATCTGTGTCTTGAGAACTTTGAGGGCCATGACTCACCAAATCCCCAAGAAATAGTGTAAATGGCTGAGTTTTGCTGAGTATTGGTACAACACCAGTCATCATACCTCCCTACAGTCCACACCCTTTGAGGCTCTCTATGGTTATAAGCCCCCACTGTTTGGTATTTATCACATAACCTCCGATGTAACAGCATAACAGTTCCTCCAGCACAGACAACAACTACCTCAAGTCCTAAAAGAAAATCTAAATAAGGTTCAGGAAAGAATGAAGATGTTTGCACAAATGAAGAGGTATGAGAAGGAGTTTCAATGTGGGAGATTGGGTTTATTTGAGGCTACAACCCTATAGGAAACACTCTGAGTTTGAGGAGGTACATGAAAACTGCTGCCAGGTATTTTGGGCATTTCTAGATCATTGAAAAGAAAGGGAAGGTGGCCTACAAACTGAGATTGCATGAGGAGTCCAAAATCCACCATGTATCATTGTTGAAGAGGCAGCTGGGGCATAAGAACAGACTTCATCCTTCACTGCCAGAGACTGCTAAGGAAGTTCAGCTGAAACTCTATCCTCATTTAATTTTGCATACCAGATTGATCAACAGAAATGGGTATCCAGTGGCCCAGTACCTGGTACAGTGGGCTCGTTCAGACGAGGAAGATGCTAATTGAGAAGATGGACCTAGTTTTCGACGACAGTTTACTGATTGGGAGCTGAAATTTAAAGCTTGAGGTCAATCTTTTCTGGGAAAGAATGCTCTGTCATGAAGTCAAGTTTTAAATGTCTTTTACTTATCTATTTTTTTACTGTTTTAAGTCGCATTAGTTAAACGTGTCGTATTCGTTAGTTTAGACGCTGCGTTTAGTTAAGGGTGCGGTCACGTGGAAGAGGAAGACAATAGAGACGTGTCATCTACTTATTCACGCGTGTTGTTACCGTTGGAACAATACCTTCTTCTACCTCTGAAGGGTCTGGGTCCCAGATGGTGGCACGAACCAGCTAAGGCGAGCATGTGAGTTGTATGAGTTTATAAGGGTAGCGATTGTCTCCTAGGGTTTCTCATCTATCTTCTGGAATATTGTAGCCTCTAGGGTAGTGTAGCTTGTAATTTCCCATCGTCGATTAACAATTTGGGTTTATCTATCAATCAAATCTATCGATTGGCCTATTCTGGGTTGGTTGAATTAACAAAGTTGTGAATTTAAATTTTACTAATCTGACAAGGGGTAATCAGTTATGGGCCAACCAAGATTGGTTCTGATTTTGACTTCTTCGGCACTGATTTCAATATGGGTAGATGCGAATTCGGCCTCAGATGGCTTTGTCGACAAACCAATCTTCTCCAACAACGTTGTGTTCATTTGATTTCCCAGAAAATTAAAGGGAGTTAGATAATGAATTTGGCTTTGATTTGCTCTGACGACAGATCCAGCTGCCCAAAATACCCCAACCTCTTCATCTCCATATCTTCATCTCAGAATAATTTTTCGCTCTGCCCTTTATTTGTGTTTTGATTTCCAATGTTCTGGAATGTCGTCCCTAATATTTCTAGCGACTTAACGAATAAGATAATTGCTATAAAAATCAGCGCAAAAATCGCACTGAATTGTTAGAAAAATCAGCTAAAAAATCGTAAATTATCGCACATAATTGCCAGAAAAAATCAGCCCAAAAATCGTGGTTAGCTCGTGGAGGGCAGTTTGGAAATTGGTTGTGGTGTTGAAGTTGCAGAGGGTGGTGTTGAAGTTGAAGTTGAAGAGGTTGTGTTCAAGTTGCAGGAGAGGGAGAAGTGGGTGGTTGAAGGCAAATTTTCCATTTTCAAAAAATTTAACAGCAAATTTAATTAAAATGGACAGAAATGAGCAAGTTGTAAAAAATGTACATAACTAACTCGACGGTTACACTTTTAGAATAGGTATTGTGAATTGTAAAAACAGTCTAATTAGATATAGGAAATGGTCATGATCTCTTATTTTGAAGCCTTTAACACACTCCGTACAAAGTTTAACCTATTCCGTTAATATTTTTTAAAAATGACATAAATACCACCACAGTAAAAATTAGAAAAAAATTAAATATTGATCTAATGTGAAATGGCAATTGTATCCCAAAAACTAAATTAAATTTAAGGGGATAATGGTCATTCAACAAACCAAATAAAAATAAGAAAGAAACTAAAAATGGGGTCGAGGGTTGGGCTCTGGCGAGGGAATCGGGACGGAGAGAGGGCTAAGGAGATTGAAATGGAGGGAGGGTTGGGCTCCGCCCGAGAGTAATAGGGACAGGAGAGGTTTGGGTTCGACAGAGGGAGGTTAGAGCAACTCCAGGGCGCCATTTTTTTCGGCTCTGTTCGCGACTTCAGTGTTTGTGGCGACGGTCGACATCTGGAGGTTCGCGAGGAGAATTTGGATCACGACTCTCTAGTTCGCTAATAAGACGGCCAGAGAAGATTCGCAGTGGCCGAAAGAGGTTCACGGTTGAAACATAAAAGAGGCGAAAGTGGAGATGGTGGTTGGTTCGCGATGGAGATGAAGGCTGGTTCACGACAGGTCTGGAGGCGAGGCGAGACTACCGGAGCCAGAGGTAAGACTACTAGAGCCGGAGGCGAGGAGCGACTGCAGAAGGCCAGGCGAGACTACTGGAGGTGAGGCTTATCGGCGGCTAGAGCAAACATGAGAGTTAAGGTTATGTTAAATTAGGAGTTATGGGTAATTTTGAAATTTGTCAAAAGGGTAATTTTGTCTTTTCAAAAAATTGAAAAGAATTGGTCGGATTGTAATAAATTTAAAAATGTAAATAGCTAGAGTACTCTACAAACTCAAAATAAGTCATGTATAGTCAAGTGAAATAACGGATACTTTAGTTTAGTGAACTGATATTTTCCCTAATGTTTTCCCATTCCAGTCGAATTTTTAAATAACTGACTAAATAAATTATTTATATTGACGGATGAAGTTTAAAAATAAAAATATACCAGGTAAAATCATAAGTCTTTTGTTGTAATTTAAGTTATGGTAAAATTATGTCAAGAAAATATTATTTTTGTTTGTTAAATGACATGAGGCAGTGTAATGGAAGCTGAGGGAGACTAGTAAGGATTCAACATTTGAACTTAATCACCAGGTCAAGTCAAGTGTTTGAATCTATTCCCTGATGATTACAGTTCCAATCTCAAGTTGAGGTATAAAGCTCAACCTTAATATAAAAAAAACAATTGAATTTGTATATACATAATCTCTAAGGCAAGGAAGATAGAATAGATTAGAAGCAAGTTAAAATGACTAGACTAGCAAAAATATAGTATGTATACAATATAGTTGAAAAATCAAGTATGTATACAAGAAGAGAAGAGTGGTCAGTTGTTGAGTTTGTTAGGTTCCCTCTGTCATTCCAAACGCATCGGCTAAGTTGAAGTTCAAACTGCTTCTCGTACTTCTTGTCCGACCAACCCCGACATCACTTTGCTTCATCATTGCTTTGAACTCCCCGAAATCTATGCGCCCGTCCTGCAACATCCAAAATGAGAATCAACGACCGGAAATGATAATGTTATTCTCTTTAATGTTTCTTCTACTAACATGCAATATATTCCATGTTTCAAGGCATATATACACATTATTCAAGAATGAAAATGGACAAATGCATGAGAACGGATGCAATGATGAAAATTAAAGAGGAAAGCATTGTGTCTGTGCCTCTGCACAACCAACTTACAAAACAAAAGTGTACATTTATTTTAGAACGCAGGGTCAATGCGAGATACTTCAATAGTATCCAAAATCACCAATGTGCACTATGAAAACATGCAAATCTCCCACACACAAACCCGATGTTTTATAGTAACATTCACCTTCATGAAAAATAGTAAGCAAAGATCTTTGTCAAATGATGTCACTAGTACTCAATATAAATATAACTTTTACCTTCTCAAGAATCATCAAGACTAAATAACAATTACGAGTTATACCAAAGTTTGCTTATCCAACTTTTTTTTATCACCAACAAAGCTTGCTGATAGGAGTCTTAATCCTATCCGGCAACAACCATTCGCAAAGACATACATAAGGAGGAATAGGAGACCGAAGGAATAATCACTACTTTTCCTTTAATTTTTAATGTATTATGTTAGTTTGGGATTAGTATTGGTGGCTACAAAAGAGCTGGGATTAGTTCTGGAATCCTTATCATTCTAACCCACATAATCAAGCCCCTTTAAGTGAATTGCTAAACTTAGCACCCACCAAATCCATATGTTGCTTCCAATCTTATGTGGTTATACATCTGATATCTAAATTATTCCTTCCAATCACTGGCTTAAGACGGAATTTAAGGCATTCCCTGTATTCAGTTATATAAAATTTCCAGTTATGGTAACTTTTCTATAAAGAAAGATCACTAACCGCTATCACAAGTTCAAGGCCTTGAACAACTGGAAAATTAATAGAAAACAATGATGAGAAAAGGACTCAAGATGTGGTTTAGGAGAAATGTAACTGTGGCTGTCAAAGGTAACTTGAGTAATAAACTTACGTTGTCTAGATCAATCTCTTTGATCATTTCATTTAAAGGAGCATCACTATCAGCTAGACCAAAGTCTTTGCAAGCCTGTTGGAGCTCATCAAGGGTTATGTAACCACTGCCATCTTTATCATAAAAAAGAGAAGGCTGCAATTAAGTTCTCCTCTCTCTCCATTTTATTTAAGTGTAAAGTAGCTGCCAGAAATTCATCATAGTCGATTGTTCCATTGCTGTCAATATCAGCCTGCCAGCATTTACCATGCAATATCATGAATGTAGCATAAAACTTGAAGTAATAAATTATGAACTATTTACCGCATCCATCAGAGTTCTGATCTCGGACTCCTTTAGGTTAGAACCCACTCGTTTCAGACCCTGTTCTAGTTCTTCAAATGTTATTGTTCCACTGTTATCTGTGTCAATCATTTTGAACAACTCCTTCAAACCACCAATTTCTTCCTCAGAGAGTCTTTCTGCTATTACCTGCAAAAAGTATATCCAAAGCAAGAAATCATGAATTGTTTACATAAACAACAGAACACAACTTCTTCAAAAATTTTAAAGCATTATTAGAATACAAAAATGATACAAAAGAATCAGCTAAAACCCCTCCTCGCAATGGAGTCAGTATCCTATATCATTCTTTTACAATCTTCCGAATAATTTTAACTGATTGTATTATCTCCTCAATTGGCTTACCACAGTGAAGCATGCATTACTGAACTTACCATAATAAAACATATACATTACAAGTTGAAGGGTAATGTCAGGAGACAACAAAAGCAAAAGTAACACAAACATACACGCAAAGCCATCTTTTTAATTTTGTTCATTGCTGAGAACTGTTTCAATCGTGACAAAACGGCAGAATCCAGAGGTTTGTCTGGGGCAACATTTGCATCCACAATCCAAGGGTGGCCTGATGATACACATAAACAACTCTACTCAAATGACTTGAAAAATATTGGAGTACAACAGTTCACTCATCAGATCTAGGATGTGAAAATTGCTTTAGGTGAATTGAGCTACCACTTCACCCAGCATGTGTTGCTAAATATCTCTTTTAAAACCGTATAATAAATTAACAACATTCCTAATTTCACACGAATACAAGTTGGACCAAGTGCTAACAAGTCGCCTTCTAGATAAGCAAGGTCTTGAGTACAACCCTTTATGCATAAAACGATAAAAAAACTTGTAACTCGACAACTTACGTAGAACATCGTGTGCAGTGAACCGCTGCCTGGGATCCCCTTCAAGCATCTTTTGTATTAAATCCTTTGCACTATCGGATATGCTAGGCCATGGTGGAGATTCGAAATCTAGTTTGCCTTTTAGAATCTGTCTAAAGATCCCTGGTTCGGTTTCTATAAATTTGAAAGAAGATAATGTTGAATCGGTTAGACAAAAAATGAAAATGTTACTAATCAAATCACAACTACCGCTTTGATGGATGTGAGCTCGTGAAATAGCTACCTCCAAAAAATGGCGGAGACCCACTTAATAATATGTAAAGAATAACACCAGCACTCCATACATCTATTACAGGGCCATAATACTTCAACAACACCTCTGGCGCAACGTAGCAGGGACTTCCAACTACATCTTGAAAATGTTGTCCTAGACAGAAAACAAAAATAGATAAATATAAGGAAAACAAAGCTGCTGCAAAGGGTAAGCAATATTAAGGTTTTGGCAACGTCAGGTATCAGAAGGATTAGTATTGACATTCTTGGTAATTATCAGACCTTTTTGCATGTATTCCGGGCTAAGCATCCACTTTTTCAAACTAAAATTCACAGCATGAACGTAAATGCACTACTTTTCATAGGCAAATTTAAAATTTCCCTCCCCACCCAAAGGGATTTGTAAGTAAATGCAATATTGAGACTAGCAGTATGTAAATGCAATCAGAATAATCGTCATGATGCAAGGAAAATGTCCAGTTGTTGCAACTTGTTGGATTTTTTAGTTCCTCAACAATTCAAAACAAACAGCAACATTATATAGGAGACACAGAGAAAGCATTACAAGTTAGCAAATAAGAAGAGCTGAAGACAAACAAGTATTAAGAAAATCATGTGTCCAAAGAGCATATATTGTTGAAATATACAAAATGAGAAAAAGGCAATGAGGATGAGAAACCTGGCTTGTAGAAGACAGACAAGCCAAAATCAGTGGCCTTGAGCTTGGCATCTTCTTTAGGGGTATCAAACAAGAAGTTCTCAGGCTTGAGATCTCTGTGCATGACACCGAGAGAATGGCAAGCCTCGACCACCCCGACAATGGTCCCGATGAGCTTGGCGGCCGGTCAAAAAGCTCGCCTCCCGCGCACGGAGTCCTCGTACGTGCCCTTGATTCGGACCACATTCTCGTGCTCGGACAGGTGGTGCATGATCTGAATCTCCCTCCACACATCCTCGTAGGGTGTTGGTGAGCTTGTGGGTGCAGAGGTAGGTGGTGCCAAACTGCCCTTGCCCTAGCTTCTTCCCCAACAGGTAATGGTCTCTCAACCTTGGGGTTTGGTGCGGAAGCACTGTTGTTGACGCCTTCTTTGCTGTTGCTGTTGCTGATGATGACTTCCTCATCGCAATGATTATTATTCAGAAAAAACGAATTCAATTATACACAAGTTTTTTGAAAAACTGTGTTGGCTCTTTCTCAGATTCGCGATTCATCTATTCCCTTTCTCCACCGATCATCTATTTTGTGTTTCCTGTGAACAAGTTGTTCCTTCCTCGTTCTTGGCCACCATTTTTTCATTCCCAATCACTATTTTTCAATCACAATCATTATTAGTACTACTTTTCAAGGTCCAATTTGCCAATTCAAGGAATTTGATGTTAATGTTTCTTTTTTATTTTGGGGAATGATTGCTGATTGTTGATTTTGATTTTGATTTGTTGAGTATTAACCAAATATGAAAGGGTGGATCATTACATTACCGATGGGAATTTTTTCATATACATATGGTTTGAAGCAGGGGAGAGTACAATTAACTCGGATCATACTCAGAACCCAATTCGTTAACTAGACTCAATCCAATGCTCATGGGATCCAATATGTAACTTCTCGGACAGGCTATTGGTTGAAAAAATTGAACCAAAAGGGTTTTGAGGTAATATCCTTATTACGCACGTCAAAACCGCCACATCTCGAATCCACTATTGCTCATTTAGAGTTAAAATATGATGATTTAGAGTTTAAATATATGGGGAATGACACTTACGTATGAGGGAGGGTAAAATTGCCCGCCAACCGAACCCAACCCGCCAACCTACCTTAACATGCCCACCTTGACACCCAATCCGGTGCGATTCGAATGGGTCTTAGATAGGAAAAATATAACTCAGACCTATTTGGGCCGGTTGTCTAGTTAAAGGGATAAACATGTCCCAACCCGCTACATAGTCTAACTTAATAATATATCATTCTAGCTTAACCAATCTTGACTCAAGGCAATCTCACATCTGTTCGAGCTAAGCCTAATCCAACTCAACCCAATCCATACTCACCTCAACTCTTCTCTTCACTTGAGGTCTCATTGTTAGTCAACGACTCTCCCCCTCTCTCTTTCTTTCGTCTTCCTCACAATTGAGTCGGCGTCTCAACCCCACACAAAGGCATTGTCTTTAATTTCATCTAAATTCCAATTCTTCTACAATTTCTATTCCTCCTTATCACGCTCTCTCTCTCATCGAAAACCCTAATTTTCAATCGCAACGACTACAAATTCATCGAAAAATTTGTTTTTGGTTCCCATAAGTTGCATCTCTTTTCATATCATTCCGGAGATCCAATCATTTTGAATAGTGCATTTCTAAACCCTACTTTACTCGTTTCCTCTTAATCTCTTTATCCCCGCTCACGGTGTCTTTGTTCATCGATCAATTCTCATGGCATGGCGGGTTGGTTGAAACCTCTAACATGTATAAAATAGAACCTCCCACTAGGTTTGAGAATGGGTCAACATTTTTCTAACCCGCTCCATCCAGGCCCGGCCCGTCCATAAAGCTACTGAAGCAGCTGCTTTAGGCCCGCCAGGAAAAAGGCCCATGCGTATGAAGAAAAAAGGCCCATTTTTTGTTTTAAAAATGCCCCAATTTTATCAAAACCCACCATTTTTAAAATCTAATTTCATCTATGTTTTCACGCCTCCACGCCGTTCCGAGTTCCACGCCTTTCCCACTTTAAGTCGATTATGATTTCTGTCATTTTTTTTAATCTTCGTGCTTTCGTCTGTGCCTAGAAATATGAAGTTGACGCCTCGATTTCCTTGTTCAAATGGTAAGCCATCATTGATTTTTTAGTTGACGATCTATAAATTCAACAATCAAGATTTGAGTTATTCAAGTTTTTATCTTAATCATCTAAAATTTCAGACAATTGAGTTTATTATTTTTGGCGTTTGAGGTAATTTTCTGTAATTTATATTATTTTATCTGATTTCATGAATAATGGTAGTTGATTAATTTGATTTGATGAATCAACTCGTGTTTGTTTTTACTCAAAAATTATGAATTTAATTTATATGAAATTAATGTTAGTTTCTGAAAAAAATTAGTTTCTGGAAAAATATTAGTTTCTTGAAAAATTAGTTTTTGGAAAAAATTGTTTCCATCCAAGCACTTATTTTAATTTCTGTTTGGTTGCAGCAAAACCCTTGTTACAAAATAATGGAAAAACTTATATTGCATGTTCTATGCATTTAGATGTAATAAATGGACGTGGGAGTTTACTCATGAATTCCTCACACATGTTTTCTGCAACCTAGTTATTTTGAGATTATCATATAATTTATTCAATTTGTAATCTTTTAATTTTTTTTGGATGAAAACAGAGACTGCCGTTTGTATATCTAATCGTTTTTCTCGCTCCAATTTGTAATGGTTGATTTTAAAGAGAAGGATAGCCGAAGAGAAGTTACCAGAATGCAAGTATAGAGACAGAATTGGATGGAAACAGATGAGACTTTATACTGGTTATCTTGTTTGTATTAGTTATCGTGTTCGTATTGTATAAGTAGTTGCATTTTAAGATACATACTGCATATTATATACCTTAGATTAATTGGAGAAAGCTAGTGTGAGGCTAAATATTCTTAAGAATTGTTGATGTACCACTTTATTATATATCGAACAAAAGGCCCTGTTTTTAATTTTTTCTTTGGGCCCCAAAATCTATTGAGCCGGCTCTGGCTTCATCTAGGTTGGGTCCCAAAATTTGGGTCCCCCAACCCAGCACATGTTCTCCCCTACTTAGATACACCCAAAATTTGACATTTCTAACACAGATACACCCAAGTTTAAATTACCCTTTTTCATTTTACCAAAGTCTCATTTTTACCCCTTTTGTTGCTTCAAATTGCGACTAAATATAATAAAAATGGGAACTTGGGTGAATGAAAAAAATAAAGTCAAACTTGAGTGTACGTATATTAAAAAGACAAAGTTTTTAGTGTACCTAAGTGTTCTTTCTCTTTAAATATATTGATTTAGGGTTTCAATATGAAGGGTTTAAATATGATTTTAGGATTCTAACCTTTTCATATAAGGATTAAATTGTATTTTATTATGGGTTCAAATATGATCGATTAGGGCTTACATATGCTAATTATGCCATGTTAGGTCAACCCTGTTATACACATGGGTTCAAGACTGGCTTGAACCGATAAATTACTTATGAATCGTGGTCGGATTATGAATTTTGGAACCCGCTACATTTGGGATAGGTTTAAGAATGTTGGTTGGAGGCCTTATCGTACCCTATGTTCTCCCCAACTTTGAAGAGAGGTTAAGAAGAAGATTAATTCTTATATGAGCTTATATGTGCTTATGTATTTTTTTATCAGTGATAAAAATAGGGATAGTTACTGCTAGGTACACCTAACCAAGCACGTTTTGCACATAAGTCACCTAACATTTTTTATCTCGTCAACTCACTTATAATTCATATTTGTGCATTGCTCTTGAGAAAGTTGACAGCTTCATCCTTGACTAGCTTATATGATAGAGGATCAGCGGGAGACGACGAATTTTTGAGAGCTCGGAAAACCATTGTGTTGGTGTGATGATGTTAAAAAAATATGGGTTTTAGCTGAGCTATCAAGATAAAAAAAGGTTCGGTAACTTATGTGCAAAAACATGTTTGGTTAGGTGTACTTAACTATAATAACCCCATAAAAATATTACTAAAGGGTAAAGAGATCTTCGAGAAGGGATCACTAATGTCATAGCCTAAGAGAGATGTTCTTAAGATCTAAGGTTCGTGTGACGTTTGGGCGAGTCTTATCGTCAAACTCGATCTCCCAAATTAGTCTTTTGTCAGCGAAATAAGCCTATTGAGCGCGCAAAGAGTTTGTACGTCGGAGAACTTAGATCAAGCAAGCAAGAAAGAGAAAAGATGAGAGATGAATGTTTAAGGACCGCGGGTCCGAGGGCCGGTCGAACCTATTTTATTTGCTGGGAAAATCATCCGGCGACCACGTTGGCCGATGAACAATGGTAGAGACTTCTCTACTCTCCAAAGTTAAGAAATGCAATGTCATATACCCCTATTTATAGTACTTTACAAAGGGATTCCTAAAGACAACTCTAACTAAAATAAAGGAGAAGATCTAGGAAACTCTATCTTGTGCTCCAAGCAGGCGAATCTTGTCTGTCGATCTTGATCCAGTGCGTCCAGCTGAAATATTGAGTCCTGAGATGCGAGTGTGAAAAGGGTATTTTTATACCCGTGGCCATCAACATGGGCCTCGAAACCCAACGATTTCAGCCCCAAAGAGGATTACCCCGTGGCCAAGGGCCACGGTCCGTGGCAAAGCCCCGTGACGAAACGAAGACCACGTCTCGTGGTGAGCTCCGAGACCCACAACAAGATGCATCTCGTGGCCATGGGCCACGACTCCACTTCAAAACGTGCATAAGTCGTGACCGAAGCTTGTGAGCATAAGTCAATCAATTTCATACAGGCAATGGGCAGATTATACATCCACAGACCCTTTGTACACAACAACAATTATATCATCATCGTCAACCAAACAGCTTGAAGTCCTACTAAAAACATCATGCACACGTACACAATACTCACAAACCTAGTACTAACTATCATGACAATATCCAGGTGAACTCAGCAAAGAAGGTGCGTTAAAATTAAACGTGACATGCATATGGAGTAAAACTAGTATGCAAAGATGAAATGCAACGCAACGCACCCCACACTACAAGCTTGCACAGTCCTCCGTGCGAAAACAAAAAATTAAAGACTCAATATGCATGTATGTATAAATGCAGTGCAAGGAAAAAAATAAATCAAAGGATCAAGAGTCACTCCTTTCCTCTGTCAAAAACCATATAAATCCAATCAAATAATTTCTTCCCTGTGATAGCAAAAGAGTAAATCATTAGGAGAAAACTGATCTTAGGCTTTTCAAAATTTTCATTTATATACACTCTCGAGGTTAAAAGCATCAATTAGCATGAGAAATATTAACTGAAATGTAAACGTGATGCGACCGCGTCAAAGTAAACATAACTTTAGGTGATCTATCTTACAATGTCAATTCTCTCGGTTTACCTAGCTGCATGTGGTTAAAAATTAGCACTTTGTAATCGAGTTGTATCTAATGTTGGAATTAGGGGTGTAAACGAGCCGAATCGAGCCTCATTTTGGCAAGGCTCAGTTTGACTTGTGAAAAAACTGTTCGGCTCGGGCTCGAACGAGCTTATACAACTAAGCTTGAGTTCGACTTGAAATAAAATAGACAAGCTCGGCTCGATTCGGTTCGGTTCGCTTAAATTTCAATTAAAATATTCATTAAAAATTAAATAAATAATAAGTAGTTCATTAAATAATACACGAGTCAACTGGAGATTGACTCGACTTGATTCGGCTCGTCTAATTCTATTATAAGAATTTATAAGTATATTAATATCAATATATAATGAACTGAATATTAAACGAGCCGGCTTGCGAGCCTATTGAGCCTTAAACGGTTAGGCTCGAGCTCGGCTCGTTTATTAAACGAGCCCTTATCTTGAGCTCGAATTCGGCTCGAGCTCGATTATAACGAGCCCGAACCAAATATTTAACGAGTTGAGCTCGAGCGGCTCGTTAAAAGCTCGGTTCGTTTACAGCCCTAGTTGAAATATAACCATATAACCGTTACATTTAGGCAAAATTTTATGTGTACTAATGAGGAAAAGAGCATAAATAAGAAGCATAAAAAAGTTTAAGTGTACCAATGTGGAAAAGTGGTTTCGGCATGCGTCCCTAGCTGCAATTATTCATATAAATTATTACGTATAGAAATAATTTTTTGAGGTTATTGCAAGTAGGTCACCTGTCAAAACCACTTTTACACATAGGTACACATACCCTTTTTTTTAATAAGGCAGGTCACCTAAATATTTTTTTGCGCCTAAGGATACCTAACACATATTTAGGCAAAATGTTAAGTGTACTTATGTGAAAAAAAACGTAAATAAGATTTTTAGGTGACCTGCTAAGCTAGAAAAATATGCAAAAATAGTTTCGACAACTGTACCTAACTGCAATTATCTCTAATTTTCTTAAGACCTTCATAAATAACCCCCATTTCAAAAATTTATGGATATGCCCCTCCATTCATGGACACAATTTTCTGCTTGCAGCCTCCTGGGGATTCGTACAAGCAATTCCACTCTTATCGGATACATACTGGTTTTTTTCCATCCGGGATCTGCTTACGTACAATATATTTAGCATCGCCCAAAGAATCACACGGACTACTCTATTTTCATACCCTTAAGCGTAGTGAAGGTGGGAAATGTGACCGTTGTGAAATCGAATTCCAAAACGAGAAGTGGTTAAAACGATTCCCGGAATCATTTATTTAAATCCGAGCTCAAAGTTGGAGACGATGGATGATGTGTTTTGACATTATGGTGAAGGGAGTTCTTGGGAGAGAGGAGAGGATCAAGAAGGACATGGAGAGTGAGTTTGTTGATGTAGGTCTATCGGATTTCATATTGACACCGCTTTACCCACATTTAGTGCCGAATTTTCTCTTGTTATCTGGCTTTTAGAGCACCATTTGTACCATTTTACGCATTCGGGTATGTTTGGTGCAATTGTGCAGGTTCAGAGCTAAAAAGGACATTTCAGTATTTTCACGAAATATACTGAAACTACATACCAAATTGAAGAGAATTCGAAGATCTACAATTTTGCAGAGGAAGTTTCGACAAATTCTGACGTTCGGGGCATATTACGACCCCGTGGGCATATCCTAATCAAAATAGAAAATTTGAGGAAGAAAATTGGTAGAATAAATTATGAAGTTCAGCTGAATCTTCCGGAACTCTAGATTTTGCATCCGATCTCCGATTTGGGCCCATGATATATCAAAACGAACGTTTTGGAAAGATCTACAAGTTGGAGAACAAGCTAGCTGTCAAATCTACATCGTGCATAAAAAAGAGGGTCTCCAAAAGAAATATGAATTTCCTATTCTTTTATATAAATAGCAAGTTAAGTTTAGGTTGAGCTAACCACTAATGATCCCAGATATGTTCCACGGCAATTTTGGGGGCTCTAATCTCCAATCCCCACCACCATTGATTTCAACAAGGAGATAAGGAATCATCACAAGCAAACCGGTTGTAGAGTGCATGATTCTCCAACTTAAATTAGGGTTTAGGATTCGAATGTTCTCTTCCTTTCTTAAACGGAATTTGTGTATGTTGAACTCCTCTTTAAGCACCATGGTTATGGGCTAAAAACCCTAACCATGGGTGCTAGACCTTGCGATGATTTTGTGTTATGACGAGTTTAATTTTAGTTAATTGATGCATTAGATTGACCCTTCTTTGTGCTTATCATATAAATGTTGAATTGATCACTTGATATTTATAATTTAAGTTCGAAATCAGCTCCGAGAGTTTTGATTAAGAATGGATCTAAGTAGGGTCGAGAGGTCGGTCTCCTAGAGTCGATGTCTCGATTCGAAAATTGTTGCTCTTGATGCTGTAGAAGACTGGTTATAATTCCCGAGAGAGTTGCCAGTTTAATATTAGGTATTATCCAGTCTCGAGAGACGGGTGATATATTTACAACATAGGCCAATTTATGCATGCTTGATTAATTGATTGTTGAACTTGGAGTGGCGTTAAGTCGTCGGTCTAACACCCGCGGATGCTAGTTTAACTGTTGAATTTCATCTCCATCCCCATTATCCTTGGAATATTCTGTAACTAACCGTCTCTTAACTTCTTTTAGTCTTTAAACAAAAACCCCTAAAAATTTAGTCTTATTTTATTTTTACTTTTTACTCGAAAAGAGAACTTTAATTAACCAAGTAAGAAATCCCTATTTGGTCTCTGTGGATTCGACCCAAATTTTCAGCCAGAATATAGATGCACATGTCGGGAAAGGAGGCGTAGAGTGGTGCGTTAGACGCTAAATTTCCCCCGTCATTTGTCAATGATTCGAGTTGGTTTTGGAAATTGAATCAAACTACAAAAGCAGAGAAATGGGCTTCTTTCTTTTGAGAATGGATAAATCGGAGAAACTTCTCCTTTTATGTTGCCAGTTTAGTTTGGATCTTGGTGTTTGCATAGGTTGTGTCATTGTTTATGTTTGTTGGTTCTAGTTACAGGATTAAAACATTAATTGTAAATAACAGTCATTTTCTACAACTATAAAGATTATTATAGCATTGATGGGAAATGATTTTTACGTTGGACATGTTTACTGACATATTTATTTAGCTTTGGCTGCTATGCAATTATACAAGTTAATGTAAATCATCTGATTTTTTTATATTAGTGATTAAAACAAATTATATCAAAAAAAATAGGATCGATTCTCGAGCTGGGGAAAGGAAACTCTAAAAACAGAGAAAGAAGTGATATAAATTTCTCAACACAATGCCTCTTATGCTAAAGGTTTCAATCGTCTTGCTGATAGTATTACTATTCAATCAACAAAACATAACACCTCTTACTAACAAAGACAATATCTACTCGCTCATACTCTTATAATGGGAAAGTCGTAAGAGTAAAAAGTACATTCTTATTTTCAAGAACGGAAATATCTATTTATAAAGTATAGAGAGATCAGATAGTTGTTAGATCGTGAAGATACTAATGTGTGCTTGTTTGAAAGAAACGATGAGTTCAATCCCTCAAACCAAGCAAATCAAGAGATCTCAATCCAAAACCACAGTGATTATCATCTCAAAACCAATACAGTACACAATAAAGACAACAGGAGACTCACCACACTACAAGGACTTGCGCTCAAACCCATGGATGATTTAAGAACGTTGTTTATGTAGCCTTCCATGAAGAAAGTGATGGGGTCTCCGATTCCTTCCAGGTAGACATCATAGACGGGTACCTGCTACCCTTCACTGCATCACTTGAAGCAATGGATTCGAGTTCGGCCAACTCTTCTGCTGTTAGTTTCACTGACAAAGCTCCGATGTTCTGGTTGAAGTTTTCCATTTTGGTGGTTCCCGGTATGGGACAGACATCATCCCCTTGGTGATGAACCCATGCCAATGCAAGTTGTGACGTGGTGCATCCCTTTTTTGTTGCCATTTCATTCACTCGATCGAATAGTTTCTCATTGTGCTCAAGATTTTCTGGCTGCATCCTGGGAAGATGCTGCAAGAAATAAACAATGAGCTCTATGAAATAAAATATTGTAGTCATAAGGGAACCCAGAGATATGTGCCTAGTGATAAGCAAGCACTCCATAAAGGATTCAATATGCAAGTTTAAATGGATTATGGAGTAAAGCACCTAAAATGCAGTACTCTTAAAAGATAATTGCATCAGAGATCTTGGATCCCAACAAACAGTGGAATCACATTGAAAAAATTAAAGACTTTTCAACATGTGTATGAAAATATGATACAGAAGTGAAAAATTCTCTTTGCTATTATTTTTGACAAGTTAAGGTACTACTACTCTATTTTGGACTTGTGTTGGGAAGAGTATAAGATTGCATACATGTCTTAGAATCTCACTACTCTTTCCTCTATCAGGAATTTTATGACACTGGAAGTCCTTGGCACAAAAAGAGAAAAAGAAACAAACTTAAGGAACTACTGTCTAGAAAATCATGTCAATCAGGCATTAGAATATAAGCTTGAGGCAAACACACAATCCATTCGAGTATATGTATTTTTAACCGTGCATATGCTACTATAAATGGAATGGGCGAAATAGTGCATTTAAACAGAATCAATACTGAGCAAACTTTACGGGCAGAATGGAAGGAAGTGGACTGTAAGCAAAATTAATGTACAAACCTTCCGGAAGTCACCCTCTTCCAAATTATCAAGCAATTTGGCCCCTGAAGCAAAGAATCCACGCCCGAGAGGACTGTAAGCAACAATCCCAATTCCAAGTTCCCTGGGAATTAACAGACAGAATAATAATTGGAGCTTGCAGGTAATTATCATATATGTGCTCATCAGTTAGAAGCAAGTGTGTGTGTATGTGTGTATGCAAGGCACACCTGCAAGTAGGAACAATATCTTCCTCGACATCTCTAGACCACAAAGACCATTCCAACTGCACAGCTGTGATTGGATGAACAGCATGGGCTCTCCTGATGGTTGAAGCAGAGGCCTCCGATAGGCCAATGTACTTTATTTTCCCCTCTTCCACTAGCTTCTTCAGTTCCCCAATCTTGGCAAAGTAAAATGAAGATCAATCAATTTCTTATTCAAAATCTCGAAACAAGTTGTGCATTTCAGTGCAATAGCAATTCAATTCCAATCAAGCATCTGAAATTAAGCAATTATAAGTGAGTGTCAGGTAGCAAGTAGTACCGTAACTTCAATGGGAAGGCGAGTGTCGATTCGATGCTGGTAGTAGAGATCGATGCAATCAATTTGGAGCCTCTTCAAGCTGGCCTCGCAGGAAGCCCTGACGTACTCTGGATCGCCCCGAATCTCTGGATTCTGGCCGGACATGGATATCCCGAATTTGGTGGCCAATTGGACCTTAGCTCTGAATCCAGCATGCTTCAGTGCCTTACCGAGGAGGATCTCGTTGGTGAAAGGGCCGTAGATGTCGGAGGTGTCGAGGAAGGTGACGCCGGAGCTAACGGCGTGGTGGATGAGGGCGATCATGTCCGCCTCCGGCTTCGGGGCACCGTAGAAAGCGGACATGCTCATGCAGCCCAATCCCTGACCCGAAACCTCCAGACCCGAACACCCAAGCTTCACTCTCCTCACTCCTGCCATTCCTCTACTCTTGTTCTTCTCTTCTCTTCTCTTGGTGAGTGACTTATGAGACTACGGTTGGAGACGCTCAAGAGGGTGTTTGTTGGCTTGGTTGGTCAAGGAATATACATATATATACATACATACATAATGCGGTGGTTAAAGATTTTTATATATTAAATATTATTTTAAGTTTTTTCATTGTTTCCTCAACGTCAGCGCCTACGTCTGCTGTGAATGTGAGAGCATGGGAGAAGCTTACTGATACCCCAATATGTTTAGAGATAATTACAGGTAACTAAGCTACTCTTATTCCATGGATTTTACAATTTCCTACACCTGGTTATGAGAGAATTTATGTTTAACTCATTTGTTATGATTTTCTACACGTTATTTCTTTTTTCCGTCAACTATTCATTAAAATTTCACATTAATGTCATCCGTTTTAATCTTTAATTCTAATTTCAGTATTTTTTATTCTCTCTCTATTTTTTTAGTTCTCTCCGTCTAAATATTTTATTCTATATCTAACATACTTTAATTTGTTCTCTTCTTCTCAAATTTTGAAAATCCTTTAACAAAGTGGATCCACTAACCAAAAAGTTGAAAGACATCAAGATGAATGAGACCAGAAATTCATGAATATTAAAGTATTATTTGATCCTAAAATCTAGGTTCGTCTGTACAACATAATTGTGTAAACTTTGTGAGGCCACTATGGACGTTGACAAGTATAGATTAAAAAGATGAGCTAGACTTTGGTTAAAAATATGAGTGCAATCAGCGGTTGAGTCGTCATGATTTTATTATGTTATCATACCAAATGATAATTCTCAGATGCAGAGAGTTGAAAATAGATGTTATAAGTATAGAAATTTGCAAAGAGTTCACAGTAGTGTCGCCTAATTGCTGCGAATTTACTCTAATCCTTACCTGAACTAATTGTACCTCTTGCCAAGTATTTATTCACGCATTCCATGCCAAGAATAGCAGTATCACGAATAGAACAAGAGCAGCAAGTGAGCCCGTCTCTGCCTCTGTTTTTCTTCGTTTTATGCAGGCAGGACAGTCACACATCCAGGGGTCATTCTTGTTTTTTGCTCGGAATTCCGCCTCGTCTTTCTTTTTCTTGCCCGGAACTCTGTCTTATCCATCTTCATTTTGGCTCGGAACTCTGACTCGTCTTTCTCTTGTTTTGCTCGGAACTCTGCCTTAAACATCTTCTTCTTGGCTCGGAACTCTGACTCGTCTTTCATTTTTTTGCTCGGAACTCTGCCTCATCTTTCCTGTTTTTTGCTCGGAACTCTGCGTCATCTTTCCTCTTTTTTTCTCGGAACTCCGCCTCGTATTTCTTTCTTTTTTCTCGGAACTCTGCCTCATCTTTCAAAACCTGGAAAAGAAGAAATCCAAACTATGTCTCAGTTCCATCCAAGTCTATTGACATCCTGTATAGTGTTGTATGCAAAAAAGAGCAGATATTGCAATTTCACCAAGTATTTAAAACGTCAGATTATGGCAAGGTTTGTTGCGGTATTCAGCTCAAACAATTAACAACAATTTGGCAGTAAATAGTAATTGAATGAAAAATACATTGCCATATTCTTGTTTCTTTTTTTTTTGCTCGGAACTCGGCCTCATCTTTACTGTTTTTTTCTCGGGACTCTGCCTCATGTTTCAAAGCCTGGAAGAGAAGAAATCAAAAATTTGTTAGTTGGTGTTACGCATGGAATTGGAATTGGAATTGGAATTGAGTAAAGCACATAAGAGTACAGATGTAATCATAATCTGAATAAAACATATACCTCATATGCATTCTGAAGTCGTTGAAACTTTTTCACAGCGTTGGGATCATCTTTGTTTATATCAGGATGGAGATTCTTTGCTAGCTGTAGAATAAAACAGAAATCATTAATAATAGAAGGCAGTGATAAGCAGATTATGGCAATTATAGCAGGCAGGAACACTAGTAAACCAGTTGACAAATAGTAATAGATGATTACACTACACAAACATGTATCTTCCTTGGTAATGATAATGGTAACGACAATGCACTGGTTTATGCAATCCTCTTGTGAATATGAAACAGCAAAAGAGTAATTATCGAAAATACCCTGTAGTAAGCGTTCTTGACTTGAGATGCAGTGGCATTCTTGCGTACACCAAGCACGTCATAATGAGTTGATTCCCTACAATCTGAACTCAAAACAAAAGGCCATTCATTTAAACATAAAATCCATAACCCTGTGTCCTAGTAAGCAAAGTAAGTTACAATTCCTATATATATATATATATATATATATAAGGATCGCAATAATACATCATATGTACGCAGCGGAATTAGAACATGCAATCCTAGTCTGATCTTGTGTATTTGATCTACGAAAATTAAGTAAACCGTACCGTACAAGTCGATTCACAAGTTGACTTAATTTCGAAAATTCGAAACCTTTTGAGTATCTCTTGATCTCAAACACCTAAGGAGTAAGAGCTAGCTTTCTTTTTCCTTTTACTTGTACTATACACACACTGAAAACAATGGGAGAAATATTAGTCTGGACTTGAGCTCAAATCCCATTTGGGCGACCTACGTACCTCGTCGCCAAGGGATCAAAGTCCATGTAGTTCATTTGGAACCCGAAACTCTTTTCGAGACTGTTATGTACCCAAAACTCCTTTTGAGAATTAATATAATATAAATCAAACCAAAATTGGTTTCAGATGCATTTAGAGTATATATTTTCTCGATAACTATTGTCGATAATTTGTACAATACCAAATAAGCATCTCATACTTATTTCATATATAAGTATATAGGTTTCCAGCAAGTTAGCACATATATACACACATATACTTATGTATTATATACACACATATACTTACGTATCCCTCACGTATATGCATATATATACTCATGAATACATGGAACACATTCCTATATACTATATGCATATATAGTAACCATGATCAATCAAAACACACCTTTTGATATCAAATCATTGCCTCACACATACACAGAATGTATACATAAATGTTAATTGACTAATCTAACAATCATGTGAGCCACACTGATGTATGTAAACTAACCAATCTAACAGTGATGTGATCATACAATATGTACATGTATGTTGATTGATTAATCTACCAATCATGTGAGCCATTTGTGTCGATAAACTAATCAATACTCACATGTACTCACCGTGCATCACCAAACTTATACAATCAATATGTATGGCTTGAACACTACATATTGCTCCACATATATGTGTTCACTCGGCAATTACCTCTTAGTCAAAGAGAACATACCTTATTGAGAATTAGATGGTTAGATGGTGGTATAGCATCTTATGCCATATCTCTTCTCTTGTTGCTTGTTGTAACCGTCCACACCAACTCCAAGAGCAGGAGCTCTCCATCTCCTCTTTGGCGGCTCGATATTTTTCAATTCAGAGAATGAGAACAATTCTCATTAGCTAGGTTTGGCTTTTATAATTAGGGTTTGTTTTAATTTTGAATTAATAAAAATTAATTCTAATCCAATTAGAATATATTTTAATAATTCAATATAATTAAA
>JAYMTP010001368.1:0-24489 GCA_036897365.1 Geranium brycei | reverse complement strand
TCAAGCATTCATTTTTGCACCCTTTGTTCCCGAGTTTGAGACCTTTAATTTGGAAAGTTTGGGAATTTCTTGCATGTTAGTTGTTTCAGCTGTTTCACTACATTGAAAGAAGGCTGTGAGGTCAAATGTCTTGATTTTGTGTAACACACAAAAGATTTTGGATATTTATGTAGGGGAAGGGTTGATCTTTATGCACCAAGTCCAAAAGTTAGGACGTTTGGTTGAAATGTTTGTTTTATACTTTTTCTTTCACTGTTTAATTAACAAATATAAAGTGTTTCTATGGCGGCGGAGGACAGGAACGACGCCGGAGACGGTGACGGAGAAGGAGGCTCCGGCGGATTGGTGGGGGCGGAGGCGATGGTGGCGGAACGGAGGGAGGAGGTGACGCGAGGAGGAGGTGGAGAAAGAGGAAGAGGGAGTGTGTGTGTGAAGATGACATATGCTTGAAAATTAAATGAATAGTTAAGGACATTTTAGTCATTTCACATGTAAAAAATGTTAAAAACTAACAGAATTTGACGGAAAGTGTAAAGTGAAAATTTTGCACTCTTAGGCGTAGCCTTCTGGAAAAAAAATTCTAGGGGTGTCATCTGAAAAACAGCAATATCTAGGTGTAGCCACCTGAAATTATCCCTAAAAAAAACTAACAACAAAATAAGTAACGAAAGAGGAAATAGAGCAGTGCTTAAAAAACGTAATTCCCTAAGTTAAAGAATAAACCTTTTATAATAAGTATAGTAAATTTTTCAACGTGTTATAATGAGTATAATATAATTATCCCTTATTGTTATTACCAAACAAATTATTTATAAAGAATAATTACACGTCACTATACTCAATTATACACGTTTTTACATCATTATTCCAAACTTTAAATTTTATTTTCCAATCATAGAATTACCATTTTTTTCTCACGTGGCTTTATGGTGTTCAAAAATTTATATCTCGACCAAATGAAATGTTTTCACACTTTTTTAATACCACAAAGATATGTGAAACTAAAAAAATGATAATTTAGTGAGTGAAAAGTAAAATCTAAAGTTAAAAATAGTTATATGAAAAACATGTATAGTTAAAAGTAATGATATGTAATTATTCATAGGGATAATATCACGTAACTACAATTGACTTCACACTTATTACCTAGCTACCGTTGACTAATATTTTTGTTGGGGAGGTGCGCCGAAATTTTTTTTTCTCACATCTTTTAGCTATTTTTAATTACGAAAAAACTAAAATACACTTGTTTGTCTTTCAAAATTATGTTATTTGAACATTTCCTTCATTTTCCCTCTCTCCTCCTCTCGCTCTCTCCTCTCCCTATTCCTCGTTATAAAGTCTTTCATTGCAAATTATGAATATTTTATACAAAATTGAAAATAACCCATAAATTAAATCTTTTTGTGGGAAAAATCTATCAGTCTCATCACTCTATTCTCATGAAAATTTCATATTGCATAAGAAAAATGATATGGTCATGTGATGTAAATTATTTGATGACATTTGATTGAAATTTAAGAATCAAACTTTGTGCTTTGTTTGTTTTGTCTCCAACCACCACAATACGGCTTGTTCACATTTAAGGAGTATTTTGTTTTATAACTTTGGAGCCTCTTTATTGACACATACAAAGTTATTACAAAGTCTATATATCATGGAAGTTTACTCCATTTTATTCGTTTTTTCACTCTTTACCCTTGTGTACTTTGAGCAGTGGGTTTTTGGTGGTTGGTACTACTCACCAACCAAATTGCATTCATGAAAATGTTTTTGTTTGTTCAAGCTTACTGTTTGGGGTTTGACTCCGCTCCATGAACCGACGACTCTCCATGCACCAAATTCAAGCTCCGGCCAACTCTCCAAGCTCGATCCACGGTAGGTTCGCTCGACCTCTCCTCCAAAACCCAAAATCGATTGGATAAGGGTCAAAACGATTGGCTAGGGAAAGGACATGGCTTACATCATGATGGCCAAAATACGATACACCAAAAGTGTATCGGATCTCGGGACTCCCGACAGTGTACCAATCTCAAGTAATATAAAGTAGTAAGATTATGACCCCAAGTTATCGAACCCGAAGGACAATGATTATCAATTTTAAGCAATCAAATTTAATTTTAATATTAATCTTAGTAGATCGAAAGTGCGTGTGTGAAAATACAACAGTTAAAGCACACATGCAAGATTATAAAATAAATTAATTCTATAATCAGGTTGAACCGCTTGAGGCAATGAACATCAAAAAATAAGTTCGGGAAAAAGAATAAATTAATAAATATGCTTGTCGGGTGTTGCTAAGTTTTATGGAGGCAACAAGAACTTCAAGACACCTTAAACACCCTCTCAGTAGATCAAAAGTCTATAACTAGTTTACGGTAACCAACCTATCTCTAGTGATGATTTAACCGGCTAGTCAACATTAAATTTTGTAAGTTCTCGTGATCTTTCGGTTTTGGGAACCTATGGATGTTACTATCGTGTTAACCTACCTATCTTTAGTGAGGACTTAAACATGGATTTCATTACTCAAGTCCATCTACTAACTTCCCTCTCAATTATATTAATAAACTAGATCAATCAAACGCAATTAATGGCAAGAAGCATTAATCACAGATATAATGAAATCTCAGTATTCGACGCTGCAAGCATATAAATTAATTACTAAAATTCTCTAATTAAAACTCTCACTTCATTGCCTCAGTCCCAAAGTGAATTAGCTAGACATGTTTATAATTGATTTTTAATTAGCATACTGGATTTTAATTGATTCATGCATATACTGATTGAAAAATTCAATGATGAATAAATTAACAAATAGAGAAACCATATGTCATAATTAAAACAATTCCAATAAATAACATAAAACACAATTATAAAAAGATATGATAATTTAATTCATTTGAGAATTGTAAATACAACAAAGAAGGATTGAGAAAGTTAAAACCCGGATAAATTCTCGATTGAAAATTCAATACATGAATGAGGTTGATTGACTTTATGATCCTTATTTACTTGACTTATGAAATCTCTTAAATGGCTCAGGAACTCTTTTGGGAACTCTCTGACACAAACTTGGAGAATTGTAATTTAAACTAAATGTAAAAATTTAGGTATTTTTCCCAAATGTGTCGACGCCTTTTATAGGTGGGTTTTTTCAGGGGGCCACGAGACCGTGGCCAATTGTGGCCATTAACTGCGCTCCAATTCTCGCTCACGAATTGCACGTTCTGAAGTGGGGAAGTGGCCACGGACCGTGGCCCTTTTGGCCACAGTTCCTTCTTCAAAAGTATAGATCTTCAAAAATCGTCTTTTTGGTATATTATGGGCCAAAAACGGACATCAGATGCAACAATTATGCGTTCCGAAAGTTTCAGCTGAACTTCATAATTTATTTTATCGATTTCTGCTCAATTTTTCCACTTTTTTGCATTGAATATGTAAAATACACTAAAAGACCCATGAAGGCATATCAAGGTAAAATAAGGGTCTTTCATACCCAAACATGGACAAAACAAAGTCACAAATGTAGAAAATAAGTAATGAAAAAGTGGTGTAAAAACACCCGTATCACCTCTATGGGACTGGGACGACGAAAGCATCTCCGACAAAGGGTGCCGGTAACAAATCATCGTCTGAGCTCGCCGAGAAACGGGTCAGATCGGCAAAAGCTCCCAAATCACCCAAACAGTGAGCAATGCAAAAACCCCAACCATTCCTCTTGAACTCCTCCGCCGTGGGAGGAATAGGCATCTCCGAAAATTGTCGGAAAGGCTAGAGAGGACGCCAGGGTGTTTTGCAGAGACTGCTACAAGGAGTCGCACAAATCGCTAAAATAAGAACTTTTGGGTCTCTCCCTATTCTTTTTTGTTTTTTCAGTTTCTTTTTGCATCTTTTCTTACTGTTGTTGAGTATATTTGGATAATATAATTTTCATATGTGTTTATAATGATCCAGTTTATCACCAAACAAACAGAAATTGAGTCTTTTGTCGGAAAGGGCTTTTCCGCGGCCTGGCCCAGTCAGTCCCTAGCCAGGCCTTTAGTTTAAATGAAAATGTGGAATCTATTGTGATGAGAGATTGAGATCTTTAATTAATGCACCATATATTTGCCATATATTTGTTTCTTATGGTTGATAGGAGAGGAAGAGAGAGAAGGTGATTGTAGAGAGAGAATTCAAAAGTAGAAAAGAATCACAAAATGAAGGACTGCCTTCATTTTGAAATTTTAAAAAATAAGTAGCGATGTTTTGATTTTTTTCATACTTAAAATTAATTGAAAAGTTAACGAACGTGAATTTTGCTATGACTAATAAAAATGTGACCTCGCACTATTAGTGAAGAGGTATGAGTTTTGAACCCCGTTGTGTACAGAGTGAGAAATGGTTAAAGGGTAAATTTAGGAATAAGTTGTAATTGTAATTAAAAAATTAAATAAATAAAAATGTGACAAATCAATTGTCTTTTTTTAGATTATCTCTTATCCAGTGTTATGGATATCCCCGCGACCGACCGATATACCGGCGATATATCGGTTTTTGCAAGCTTTTCGAGACGAAACGACCGATATCGATGAAAATACCGGTCAAACCGGTTGACTCAGCAAAATTCAAATTGATTCCGATCTAATCCGGTCCAAATCAATTAATTCTGATCTACTCCAACTTAAATTAATAAATTTCGGTCTTGTTCGATCTAATCTGGTCTTATTCGGTCCACCTAATTAATTTCAGTTTAAAATTTGAGTTAATAAACAATAAATAAAAAGTTAAACCGTCATTTATTAATCTCTTTCAATTTCACATTTGAACTTCGAATTTATTGACAAGTTTGAAATAAAAAATGATTAAATATCAGTCATTTTGTTTTTAGTAAACCATATATATGTTTAATTATTTATTTATTATAAAATGCGTTTTGCCGCGATCTTCCCGCGATCTTTTTGTGATCTCCCTGAGTTTGGCAAATATCATTTTTTGGCGACTGACCGATATATCCCCACAATCTGATATCCATAACCATGCTCTTATCCCTATTTATAATTATTATCACTGATACTAATTCTCTATTGTGCATTTTCCCCTTAGAAATTTGTACAGAATACATCCACTGCCTGCAAAACTCTCCCTTGCCCACCCTCTAAGCAAAGCCCGGGAAAATACATAACCCACCTGCAAATCAAAAACCTCAACTAGACCGACCCTCGCTCACCACTCTCTACTTCACCGCCAACCCTCGATGGAGCCGGTCGTAGCGGCCAAAGAGCTATCGTTCCGGGTAGGATTCTCCGGCCACAGCGGCCATCTTCGCCTCGAGCCCCTCTCCACCGTCGAGCGCTCCGACCCCGTCAAGTCGCTCCCCGACTTCATCCTAGTCAGTGCTTTCTCTCACGTCTCGGTTTCAATTCAAACTTTGTTTATATTTGTCCACGCTCTGCATTTTGCTATTTATGCGCCTTAGGGTTTGATTATGCCCAATTTGGATCGCTGTATCTTTATTTGAGACAAGTTGTTGATGCTGTTATATTTCTTGCTTGAGTCTTTGTCTCAACTGTTAAGTCCTGTTGATCAAGTTTTGGTGGTATTCAAATTAGTTACCTTTCTACTTATTGTAAATGCAGGGAAGTAAATGGGGGTAACAATTGGAATGTTAAGTTTATGCGTACTGGGTATTTATAGAATTCCAACCATGTATCCTCAAAAAATTTCATAGTATGGCTGTCAAATCCAATAAGCCACTTCTTTGTGCTTATATTACTGTTAGGGTTTTAGGGTTCAGTGGTCGTGTTTGGAAGCCATGCCCACTTGATATCAGTAGAGATGGAAGATTGTCATGCGAATTTATTTTTCAAGTTTTAAAATTTGGGAATTGTAAATTATTGAGACACCCTTCAATGCTCCAATTTTAGTTTTTGCATTGAGGTACATACTTTCTTATCACTTTTTTTTCGCTGTTGAGCAAGTGTATGCAATTCTAAGAGTAATAACTCATGCATAGCTGCATCTCAGCCACCTGCATTTCCTACCGAGACTCCGGAGTCAATTAAGGAGTACATAGAGGAAACATATCTTGCCCCAAGATTGGATGCTGTCGAATTTTCTCCCGAGAAAGCTGGAAGGCAGTGGGATTTTGATTGGTTTGGCAATGCAAAAGTATGCCTAGAACCATCATTACCACGGAGCATTGTAGCTCCGGTATGGGAATTGCCATTCAGGCGGCTAAAAAAGGAATCACCACAAGAAATATGGGAACCTGATTGCATTGAGGTATAGTGATTACTTACTCGATATATGTGCTAGAGTGATAACGTTCTTTCTCACAGGGTCTCCAATTAGATTAATCTAACAAGCCAAGATTACAACACTGAATTATAATCACGTCCATTGTCAATGTTAATTTCTGGTTTCTGACTTTGGCCCTAGAGTTGGCTTGTTATATGTTTTAGGTGGATGTTTCAGAATTAATGTCGGGAGCTCAAGATTCTGGTCCATTGCCTCGGATGGCCGGACCTGCCAAGGATTTTGTTAGGGGAAGCATAAATAACCGCCCTTTTCGCCCAGGGGGATTGGAGGAATCTCAGTCCGTGGAGAGACTTATTCCTGATGGAGCTTCTAATGGTGATTGGATACAGGAAGTTCTGGATGGCGGTCCTACTCAAGCAACGCCTCCAAGCTTTAAGCAAGGATTGGATCTTGGTGATCTCAAGGTGATACATTGGGATATACACTCTGGACAACATTTTGGTTGTTTTGCTTTTATAGAATCTCACAACTTCATTTCACTCATTACCTTTTCTGAAAGGCCTATCCAAGCTCGTGGAAAGTTTTCAATGACAAGAGTACTGACACGCCATGCGAAAAAATGGTCAGTTGCTATCTTGCTCTTGTTTTGAGATTTTTATTTATTTTGTTATTAAATATGAATTACATATTCATGGGTTTTGTTAACTGGGACTTGCTAATCCTAATATGCCTATAGGTAAACATCTTTTTTATTCTTTCAAATACGTCATAAGAATTGTCTCATATTTGTGTTTTACATGTTATATGTGTTGATGGGTGTAGAGTGAGATGTCTGTACAATTTGATGACTTATTCAAGAAAGCTTGGGAAGAGGACGTTGTCGATGCTGAAGAAGATGGTATGTATGTTCCTGTCTTAGATCATTACCAAATGGGTGTATATGTTTATAAAGTTATGATCTGATAGACCAGCTATAAATGACCGCGTGAGCTTTTGCCTCTTTTCTGTTGGGCTTATGATTTCATCATAGTTGTGGGGCCAGTCAGGACTAGCCTTTCATATTATTGAGCAGAGGCCAGGCATACAAAAGAAAGAACTCTGCTATTGCCACAGAAGTATCTAATACATTGCAATTTTTCAAAATGATCGCTGGGATCTGGTTGTGCCAATTTATTAAGTTAGCGGCAGAGCTGCACCCTCGCATTTTCATTCTGTTTTTCCTTGTCACCTTCTTGGTCTCAGTACAATATTATAATCTTGTATAAGAGCAATGCTGGCGAGCCACCACATTCTGTTTGAATTAGTACATTTGCATGTGCAGTATGTGGACCTTTGTGAAGGTTAGGTTATGAAATGTTTGCTTAGTTTAATTACTTATTTTTTGTTCCACGTAGTATCTTCCTTTGAACCCTAGGACATGTTAGAGAGTGGATGCTCAGCTAAATAGTTTATGTGCTGTTGTTTTATAACCTCTGTTTAACTTTTTAAGATGCCTCTGATAATGGGATAATATATGGTATACAACATATACTGTATAAATGCCAGAACATAATAGGTTTTATGATTGCCATGCATCCACGAGGCGATATTGTTGCATACCTCATCCTTAATAAAATAACTTAACAAAAAGTATTGGTATTTCTCTTTCGTTCTCTTATTTTCCTTTGACTGTTTAAATGTATTTGTAAAGGTCATATGTTCGAGTCAGAGGCTGTTAACTTGGAAGAAGAGGAAGTGAGCAATGCAGACGTGAACAAAGTTACTGCAGGCAGGAATGTCTCTGAGCCTGAATTATCAATTCTGGATGAGATTTTGTCAGTTGTAACAGGAGTATCTGTTTCAAGAATGGATGGAAGTAATGGTGGCGGGGAACAGCAGCCAAAGGAGGTAAGTAGTTGCAGGTGGCAGTTCAAGACACTTTTCACATGTGAAATATGATCTATCCTGTTTTCCACATTATCATTACATTGCTTCATGTTAATGCTTTTAGATAACTAATTTGAATATTTGACAGGCTTGGGCTGCTAGTGGAGATAGTGAGGGCATAGCAGAACGATTTTATGATCTTGTTCCCGATATGGCCCTTGATTTTCCGTTTGAATTGGATACATTCCAAAAGGAGGTATTGATACGTGCTAAGTATCCCTGTTAAGCATAGATTCAAGTCGTGACATCTGCTCTTTCTAAGAAAGCATATTTCAGTTTCTATAGTTTACGTTGTAAAATTATCTGTACTTTAATTTTGGCATAACTTCTTGCCGGCACGACCCAGTTGTGCAGTATTATTATTAAAAGGGGAACTATTTTGACCTGTTAAGAGAATTCTGGCCTGTTTGATTTTTTTTTCTTCTTGGCAATCTTACATATGAAGAAAAGTGCTCTTGCAGGGTACAATATATTTTGGTTAACAAAATTTAAATCACCTGTTGTGCAGTTTCCTTACTTCTTTTCATGAAAATGCAAGTTATTTGTATGTTAGAATAAGGGTATTCTCTCTATGATCACAGGCCATCTATTACATCGAAAAGGGAGAGTCTGTTTTCGTGGCTGCTCACACATCAGCTGGAAAGACAGTTGTTGCAGAATATGCATTTGCTTTGGCATCAAAAGTATGTCCTTTTGACTCTTTAAGTGGCTGGGTCAATTTATTTTACTTGTGTATTCGCGTTGATAAAGTATTTGACTATGGCTTATATATTATTATCATAAGAGCTTCTTTTGGATATCAGAACTTTTGGAATTTTGCTGATAACTTTTTAATAGTCATTCCTGTAACCAACCACAATATTGTCTAGGAAATGGCTTGGTTGTTATCGTCGTTATTGCTATGTATCAACTTATAGACACTTACCAGCCATTTTCTTATTGGTCTCTTATTTGTGCAGCATTGCACTCGAGCAGTGTATACCGCTCCCATTAAAACCATTAGCAATCAGAAATATAGAGATTTCTGTGGGAAATTTGATGTCGGTCTTCTCACTGGCGATGTTAGCTTGAGGCCAGAAGCTTCTTGTCTCATAATGACCACTGAAATACTAAGGTCTATGCTTTATAGGGGTGCTGATATTATTCGTGATATTGAATGGGTAAAAGGATCTGTTCTTATTCCTTATTTCTTTTGCAAAGTTTTGTTGAGATGCTAACACACATCATTACTTTTGGTAAAATAGGTTATTTTTGATGAAGTGCACTATGTAAATGATGTTGAAAGAGGTGTTGTATGGGAAGAAGTTATCATCATGCTTCCGAGACACATAAATATTGTTCTTCTTTCAGCCACGGTATGTATTTCTTCCATTTATATTATGTCTCAACATTACTTCTGCATTTTGTTATTGTTGATGAACGTACCTTGAGTTCTGTTTGTTAAGACTTAGGAGAGTATAATGTATAAAGGTGAGAGTCAAACCCAACTGACAGGCTAACTTTTTAGTATAGGAAGCTCAAGCCCATTTTATGTTAGTCCAATAAATAATTTAATAGAGTTTTTGCTAGCTTAAGGTGTTGTTGTAGGTTGGATTTCTGCTACTTGTTTAACTCCTTGCAAAGTACCTCCTGGCATTGTAGATTCCAGAACATATAGGGGCTTGGTCTTGCATACTAATTTGTCAACCTTAGTAGCAAGGTTTGACTTTTGCCTCTCTGAAGGTCTAATTTCTCTCTTCTGAGTGATATGGAACTTAATTATTTAAAATTTAATGAAAAATATGGATTATGGAAGAAACCCCAAATCGGTAAATCCATTTCTTAATTTGCAACACAAATGGACTATCCCCCAATTCAATATATATATATATATACTAGTCCAATCATTAATTTAATGTGCCATTTCTTGCCCTGTTAGTTACTTTAATATAAAATTTGCATCATGCAGATCAAGTAGGAAATTACAACTATAAATGCCAGTTACCCTGAAAATATCGTGATGGAAGCCAAAGGACAACTCCTTTTGTAACTGTCCTTAATAGCCTGTTTTTCTCGAGCTGCTTACTGGGTTACCTTTTGTTACATTCTATAAGATAAATAGCTGATATATTTCTTACAGGGTGATTATTGTTTTGCAGGTACCAAACACAATTGAATTTGCCGATTGGATTGGTCGGACGAAACAAAAGAAAATTCGTGTTACTGGGTAGGTGTAAATCATATCTTGGTAAATGGAGCACAAATGCTTCCCAACAAGTTTCACTGTTGTCCTAACCTAAAGAGGAAACACGACATTTCCTACTTGGCTTACAAGAGTTATCCTGTTTTGGGGGTTGTTTTTGTTGTCAGGACTACACAGAGACCAGTGCCCTTGGAGCACTGCCTATTCTATTCTGGAGAACTTTACAAAATATGTGAAAATGAATCTATCATCCCTCAGGGATTGAAAGCTGCAAGAGATGTTTGCAAGAGAAAGAATTTAAGTGCGGTTAGTAGTGGTAGCACCAGATCACATGTTGGGTCTTCAGCCGCTCCAGATGGTGCACGGACTCAGAAACGTGAAATTCCTAACCGAGTCAAGCAAAATAAACATTCTGGTTCCCAGAATTTAGGGAACTTCTCTGGGACCGGCGGGGGCAATCAAAACAATGGTGGCAGCCAGAATAAATGGAGATCAATGAGAGCAGAAGCGTCTCTGTGGCTTATGCTTATAAACAAACTATCAAAGAAGTCACTTTTACCTGTATAATATGCTGTCTTGAACTATAATTTTGTTTGTAGCCCAATCTTATCACCTTCTCATCTTTTTTGAACAACACAAAAAGCATGCAAAACAACCTTTTGAAGTTTCTAATAGCCTTGCTTCTGAACAAAATTGAGAACATTACTCTGAAGGTTTTTTCATTGACTTTTTTGTGCTCAGGTCATTATTTTCTGTTTCTCAAAAAACCGCTGTGATAAATCAGCTGATAATTTGCACGGGACTGACCTCACTAGTAGTTCCGAGAAAAGCGAGATTCGTGTTTTTTGCGACAAAGCATTTTCAAGACTAAAGGGATCTGATCGAAGTTTACCTCAGGTATGGTAGTTACAGTTCACATATTAATTTCTCAACAGAATAACACTTAGTATCCCACAATCTTAAATTGTTGTAATGGGCAGATTGTCAGAGTTCAAAGCCTTCTTCACCGAGGGATTGGTGTGCATCATGCAGGGCTGCTTCCTATTGTCAAAGAGGTTGTTGAAATGCTTTTTTGTCGTGGTGTGATAAAGGTAAAGTTGTCTGATCTGTCTGTTCACTAAATTGCTTCCATGTTCTGCTGCTAATGTGATGGGTTTCTTAATTCTGCAGTTACTAGCAAATTAATTTATAATATTTGCGACTTCAATGGAGCAATTTTGGATTTTGTATTTTTTTCCCACTCCCCTCAAGACCCTTTATTAATTGATGCTCATGCTGCAGGTTTTGTTTTCAACTGAAACCTTTGCAATGGGGGTTAATGCTCCAGCTAGAACGGTGAGCCTTGTTTGGTGTTTTCCATATGGGAAAGACATTTTCTGCCTATAGTATTACATAATTTAGGTATCTAGTTTTACAGTATATCTTCTATACTTTCTTTCCCCAACATGTTATCGGGCTCTTTAACTTTTAATATATTATTTGACTATGTGTCTAATGGGAGGTTAATTCTTGCAGCATAATTGTCTGGCATTCTGATCAATGCTAGTAACTGTTTTTATTCTAGATTATAGTAAATCTTTTTTTTTTAATTGTTGGCTTGTCGAAGTGAACATTAATGAATAGGAAGGGCATAGCTTATCTGTTGGGGTATATAACAAGTTAACATTGTGGAACAATAAACTAGCAAGAAGTAACTAAGAGAAATAAAGAACAATCACTCAAGAACAAAAGATTTACGTGGTTTGGCAATTTGTCTACGTGCACGGCCACACTACTCTCTTATTATTGCTCTCACAACTCAAATAATTTGGGGTTACAATTACATGTATTTATTTATAGTGAAAGAAAAGGGGAAAATAGGAAAAGTCTAGATTTCCTAATTCTTTGAATATTAGAAAACCTATCCTAAACTCTTGTACAATAGGAAATCCTTTCCTAATTCACTCTCCTAATTTAATTAGGAAAATTTTGGATTCCCTAAATTAAATAGGAAGTCTCCATAACCCAACATTATCTTCATCACTAAGGAGTTTTATTTATTTATTTTTGTGTCAAACTTAGTATAGCACTATAGCTAGCATTAAATTGCAGGTGGCACAATACTGATCAGTTAGTTTTAGGTTTCATTGTGCCACAAATTTAATCAGTTACCAGCCAGATGATTGTATTGACTACACCTTAATTTTATTTACCTTTCAGCATGCTTGCCATGAGAGAGAGCATGGTATGAGTCATGCTTATTTTGTTTGTGTTTTGCAATATCCATTTTTATCACGGTCTTATTTAGCTCAGGTTGTACTTGTGTATAATTAAGTGTAAGGACTAATAATTGATGGAAAATAGAGAATTTATAAAGAAAGTATATTCTATCAGTGGAATTATGTATATTGCCAACAAGTTTTACACAAAATAAGTGATAAAACATATTCTTGTTTGATGTTTGACCTGTGTTTGGATTTGTTTTAGGTTGTTTTTGATACGTTAAGGAAGTTTGATGGCAAGGAGTTCAGGCAGTTGCTTCCGGGAGAATACACTCAAATGGCAGGTCGTGCTGGGAGAAGAGGACTTGATAAAATTGGCACAGTTGTTGTAATGTGCCGTGATGAAATTCCGGAAGAGGGGGATTTGGAGCATGTGATAGTTGGAAGTGCAACTAGGCTTGAGTCGCAATTTCGACTTACCTATATTATGATATTGCATCTTCTTCGGGTAGAAGAATTAAAGGTATGTCAAAAGTCAGATATTTTATTTGGGGCTAGACAAGTGGTTGCCTAACACAAAATTTGGTACTGCATTTTAGTGTCAAATCTTCATCCATCAGGCAGGAAAAAATGTTTCAAATTCTAATGCAGCAAAATGCATTCTCTATTCTCTTTTTTTGTGCTGAGGTCCCATATATATATATGCAGCTTGCTCTGTAAATATTCACTCATGTCTTTCGATTAACATAGAATTTGGCTTGTGGAATATGTGAAATGCTCATGAAACTAACTGTAAATTGTCTTTTAGAAACCAGTTGAAGCAACATTTAGAAGATGCAGTTTTGGGGGTAAACATACAGAGTGCTGTTTTTCTGTTGGTTTGCGGCATTTGAAGAGACCTTTTTTATGCTTTAGAAGAAAAATGTTTTAATCCAACCAACCAGGCACTTATTGTTGTTAAAGTGTCACACATTTGAAAAAATGTGGATTTATGGACCACTTGATAAGCATCTCGGGGCCTCCACTGACATCAGAGCTTAATTTGGGCCTATGATCCCTTTTTCTTTCCTTCTCGTTCATATATTCTTGGTCCATGTTCGAGACAGTACATGAAGGGAGTGTTAAATTGTCCCACGTTGAAAGAATGTGGTTCTATCGATCACTTCATAAACGGCTTGGGCCTCCATCTATAAACTTGAGCTTTTAGGTGGATCGGGTTTTCGTTGTTTAAACTGCAGTTCTAGTCATATGTGAAAAGCTGGAGGTTACAGTTATGTGTTCATCAATTATGATATCATTGTCATTTTTGCCTGTTACCAAAACTGCAGGTAGAGGATATGTTAAAAAGAAGTTTTGCTGAGTTTCATGCTCAAAAGAAACTTCCAGAACAGCAACAACTTCTCATGCGAAAACTTGCTCAGCCTACAAAGTCTATTGAGTAAGTCATACAGTATTTTGATAGTTAATATACATGATGGCCATAATAATGCTTTACAACAAATGTTCAGGTCCTCTATATCCCAGAAATTGGTACTCCTATCCTTAACTTAACATGTGATAATATATGCTTGTATTTTTCAATATAGTTCATGTGCATTTGGCTGCAAGCTGATGTTTATTTGGGGTTAGCTATAGCTGTTCTAGGCTCTTGAATGTTTTTGTGAGTATGATCAGTTATCAAGTGACTCATGAAGATGTTGGCTCGTTGAAACACGTTGCTTTTGGATTTTAATAAAGATTTAGGCCATGTTTGGTATGCTGTAATGGGGATCATATTCTTGCTTTTTCTTTCCATTCTCAACTTCAGAATGAAGGATAGCTAGAAAGCCCATTCTGCCTATATATATATATATATATTTGAAAAATCAACCCGTCTCAACCTGTGTAATGAACATTCCAGCTATACCTAGAATAAAATTACGGAGTGTAAATACATCAAAATACCCCTGTTTTCAGTTAAGATAAAGTTAATTAATTACTAGAATTGTGAACTCCCTAAAATTTTATATAAGTCTTCTCTATCACCAAATAAAATTATTTTTGTTAAAAGTTTGACAGCTTATCTGTATTCTATTAGGCGTTTCTCTTAATTTATGATTCCAAATATTGATTTATTATTTTTTCCAAATGCTTAAGTATGTAAGGGTCAAAACAAACGAAAGATTAGATGCATGTTAAAGAATATGTTTAACATAAGTCTGGCAAGTTGGCTGCATGCTATAATCTGTTATGTTGTTTAAGTTTTTATGGAAGGAGATGGAAATTATGCCATGTCTCAAGATCTATTATGTTACATAGTTCTGAGTTCAAATAGTCTTCCCGAGTATATTACAAGTTAATGATCCATACTATTTTAGTTGTAGCCATGGGTTCAGTTTTGATTGATTTCTATCATTTCAACTACTTTTAATGTGAATTGCAATAAAATTTCAACTTTATATATCTCAAATATGGACCAAAGCAAAACAAAACCAGTTTTAGTCTATTAGATGCTGCTATTCCCTCCCTTTTCATGTCTGTATGATTTGCTGAACCTGTAACCTTGCATGTAGATGCATAAAAGGTGAACCAGCAATTGAGGAATACTATGAGATGTACTCTGAAGCTGAGAAACACAGTGACCAGATATATGAGGCTGTCATGCAGACCCCTATTGCACAGGGTTTTCTGACACCTGGAAGAGTAGTGGTTCTGAAATCAGAATCAGTAAGTTCTTGTTTATAATTTGCAGCTCACACATTATCCTTTTACATCTATTGCAGCTCACACACTTTAGTTGTGCTATTATTATTAGCGAGGTGTTAGCTTCCCAGATTGTTTATTTAATTGCAGTTGAAGTTAGTTTCTCTAGGCTACTTTATCTATTTGTGTTCTTTTCGGTTTACAGCTTCTATAAAATGGTTAAGGGTGCTAACTTATATCATCCACAAATGGCAGGCGCAGGACCACTTACTTGGGGTTGTTGTGAAATCACCTTCTGCTAGTTACAAGCAATATATTGTTTTGGTGCTGAAACCTGAGTTACCATCAACATTGCAAACTTCCTCGGGGGGTGGTAGTGTACAAGATAAAAAAAGTGCCGAGTTCCCACAGGGTTACTTCATAGCACCAAAATCCAAACGTGGTCTTGAAGACGAGTATTTCTCGTCCTTAACTCCACGTAAAGGGTCAGGTGCCATCAATATCAAATTACCACACCATGGTGCAGCTTCTGGAGTGAGTTATGAGGTTCGAGGAGTTGATACTAAAGGGTTTCTGTGTATATGTAATTGCAAAATAAAGATCGACCAAGTTCGACTTCTGGAAGATGGTAGCAGCGCTGCTTTCTCTCAGACTGTTCAACAACTGCTGAAGTTGAAAACTGAGGGAAGTAAATACCCTCCAGCACTAGATCCATGGAAAGGTGTGCACATTTCTTAAGTGCATAAATTGGGTAGTTGTCTAGATAATTTAGTTTGATAGTATCCGGGTTACCTGGATTTCTTAGTTTCCTTTGAACCTGTGGTTTACATTTCTTCAAGCCTCCAATTTATGCCCTATTAATTAACAACAGTGTCAGCGTGTCTGAGCCTCCACCTATTAGCTTGAGCATTTAGGTGGGTTGGGCTTTAACAGATAGAAGTTGAATAATTTGGTGGTAATTTTATACGTGAGGTAACCTTCTCTCTGGTGATTCATTTCAGATCTAAAGCTGAATGACATAAATCATGTTGAAGCATACTACAAATGGAATAGGTTACTGCAGAAGATGGCTGAGAACAAGTGTCATGGGTGTATTAGATTAGATGAACATATGAAGTTGGCGAAAGAGATAAAAAGGCACAAAGAGGAAGTTAATGCTCTTCAATTTCAAATGTCAGATGAAGCGCTCCAACAGATGCCGGATTTTCAGGGCCGGGTATTTCCATGACTTGCATCCATCATTTTCTAAATTATCGTTCTTTATGGCTTTCATTTCCGTGTAAACTATTTCAACACTTGGATTGCTGCATATCTTCTGAGTATATTTTGAAACTTTATGCTTGCAGATAGATGTTCTAAAGGAAATCGGGTGTGTAGATGAAAACTTAGTAGTTCAAATAAAAGGGCGTGTTGCTTGTGAGATGAATTCAGGGGAAGAGTTGATATGCACAGAGTTTCTGTTTGATAATCAATTGGATGACTTGGAACCAGAAGAGGCTGTGGCCATAATGTCCTCTTTTGTCTTTCAACAGAAGAATACTTCTGAACCTTGTCTTACTCCCAAGCTAGGCCAGGCCAAAAAGAGGTAAGCCTCCATTTCTCTTCCTCACCTGACTTGCTTCTATTAATGCTTTCACATATGAGCTTCAAACTCGAATCATTGTAGATATACAACACTTGCCGCATGATAGAACTCTGGATGCGCCATGCGCCCATCTTTCATTAGGGAACCATTATAGTATGTTACGATTCACTATTTTTACTTTAACTTGAAAGTATTGTTTAAGAAAATGTAATTATAAAGTAACTTATTAGTCCCACGAAAAAGGTTGTCTGAAAATGGAAAAGGAATTTCATATGAGAGATGTTTCTTACCGAAATTTATCTTGCATAATCTATGTTTTCTCCGGCAGGTTTCTACTCTCAGAAATTGGCTAATAATGTCAACTGTTTTTTATGTGAATATTATTTTCCAGTGCAATAATGTAATGAGTTTTCCTCCTTTGGTGTCTCTAACTATAGTCGTCATATTTGGTACAGATTACATGACACCGCAATGAGATTAGGTGACCTTCAAGCTCAGTTCAAATTACAAATAAGCCCAGAGGAGTACGCCAGAGACAATCTCAAGTTTGGTCTAGTTGAAGTGGTTTATGAATGGGCAAAGGTCCTTTTCTTCGGAACTCTTAGATAGTCATTTTTCTTTTCTTGGGAATGCCTTGTAAATAAATATGTTTGTTTTTGGCAGGGTACTCCATTTGCAGACATATGTGAACTCACTGATGTTCCCGAAGGCCTGATCGTGCGGACAATTGTGAGACTGGACGAGACATGCCGCGAGTTCAGAAATGCTGCTGCTATCATGGGTAATTCTGCACTGTATAAGAAAATGGAAGCTGCCTCGAATGCGATAAAGAGAGACATCGTCTTTGCAGCTAGTTTGTACATTACTGGAGTTTAATCATGATGTAACATGAAATCACACCATGTTTACAAGGCATGGAAGAGAGAGATATCATTTTCATGCTAACCTAGAAACAATAGAACTTTGTTTATTTGGTATTGAACCTGAACCTGATATATTGTCTTACTCTTACATCAGAATTCAAGTGCAGATTGAAATATCCGGATTGTACTGGTTGTACTAAGTTGTTACAAGCATCTCGGTTTCTATGGAAAGCTAAGTTGAAATGGAAATTTGATATCAACATAAAAACTGGTACATCCACAAATTCAATCAAACCCAGATACAAAATCACAAATTTGCTTTGCTTGGAAACATTATTGGAAGACAAAAAACAGTGTTGTCAATTTTCACTCCTTTTTGGCTTGTCAGAAGCACTGGAAACCTGAAAATGGATAAGACGGAACGAACACAGTGAGTGTTGAATCAAATTGCAAGGAAACAGAGTGGAGTGGTGATATTAGCACACACACATACCATGTCAGGAGGCGCAGGAGTCCACTCGTTAGTGGCAGGGTTGCCATGGGAAGAGAAGTGATTGGAGGAGGGATCAGTATCGGGTGCGAGGGTGAAGGATTTACCCTTTGAATTCTCCATTTTGATGAACCCAGTTCCTGTCTGCAGGAGCAGTAGGACCATATGAAAATGAAAAGCATAATAACACTGAATAATACCAGTAATTACTACTTTCTGTATTGTACTTACTGTGTGGTGTTGCTTGTCAACGCAATTCAGATCCTTATAATACTCCGTCTCCACGAACTCCTCCCCCACTTTGCTTCCACTGTACACTAATTTCTGTGTTTCAAATAAGAATATTACACTTATTAACTCAATTGATGTTATATATAATGACAGTGTACAGTTCCATCAACAAGCGTTTGTAGTCCAACGGTTAGGATAATTGCCTTCCAAGCAATAGACCCGGGTTCGACTCCCGGCAAACGCATTCTTCTTATTTTTCCATACTTTAGAAGCAAAAACTAACGGATTTTACCTGAGGATCGTCATGTTCGAGTCGCTGGAACTCAGTGAGCTCAGGGATTGAATCAGTGGAAGCAGACAAAACGTCGACGTATTGATTGGAGTGTTCGCTGCGCTGAGGCTTAGTGTGGCGTTTGGGAACAACAGTGTCGAAGTAGTCTCTTGTTTCTTGCTCTATTTTGGTTTCTTCTTCGGCTGAAAAATGAACATCGCTCCTGTTTGGCCTACTATTACCACCACAACACTCCATTTCTGCTCTCTTTCTCTCTGCTCTCCACCTCTGCAACTATATTTAAAGCACGATGCTCCGCTTACAGATATTTCTGCACAAGCTAGATATTTTTGCTTTGCTTCGAAACTTAGGGACCACCCATTTGATTTGAACAAAATATCTTGTCACAAAAATTAAAGTCCTATCCACTTGGCCTTCGTTTACTTTCATAGCAATAATTGACGTTTTAATAAGCTGGTCCCTTAATCTTTTTCCTGCTATTCCTATTTCTGTTCATCAGGAAAGCTAAATTTCAATTCATTTTATTTACTCGGGTCGATTTGCAATAATAGTTTGGGTCTACGAACGTGCTGGGCGCGACCAACTAGGGCCGAGCCTTTAATCTCTGCACATTAATCACGGGTCATGAAATGTTCATCTAAATTTGAGAGAAATGGGCAATAAGTTGCCACAACAATTCAATTAAGCAATATGAATCTCTACCGTATTATTCTATCTTGACATTGAGCAAATGTCTGGTTTGAATGAGAAATCAAGTAACCTACATTCCTAGGATATAAATAATAATGTTTACTCAACAATTTAAAGCATGAGAACCTAATGGATTGTTATAAATATGCACTTTCGTTGTAACTTCGGCAAAAATGTGCACGCAACTTGTAACGTCTCTTGCTAAAAAATACCCTTGCGAGTTGATAACATGGCAACCAAATAAATACATGCCATGCATTTCTCATGCTGACGTTCAAACTAGGTTGGAATTTTAGGTTTCAAGCGTGAACAAATTTCTTGGCCTGTCATCAATAAAAAGGAAACAATGAGCACTTTCAAAATCAGGAATAGACATATTAGCTTTATGGGATGCCACAAGTGAACCTAAATTACCAAGTTAAGCTTCACATCAAATAATACAAACTTCCTTAATTGAAGCAGCCTACTATAGTACTATCTAAAGACAAACATGTGAGATGTTCTAGTGTTTATCTTCCAAACATCACCCTCTTTTAACAGGTAACAACTTTCTAATTTGTACTTACTATTATCAACCTATATATAGGGTGATGATGCAGCCTTCAGAGTTAAGCAAATGCAAAATACCAAGTGGAAACACTTGTCCAATACTGCAAGACTCCATAGATAGTTGAACTGTAAACGAGGATGTGAGGTCTGCACCTCTCCATAATACTAAGTAACTTTTATTGGATAATGTCATCTTAGTTGATAAGTTTCAAACATTTCGGGGATGTTTCCTCAACAACGAACTGACCACAGTTCAGAATGTGAGCATGAGCAACATATAATATGATAAAAATAACTGATTCTGGTATGTCCAGAACACCGAAAGCAACGTAATAATAACAGCGTGGAGATATAATCAATAAAATAATTTGAATTCAATGCTCGGCAGAAAATAATTAATACCTAGACCAAATTGCATATTCTTACCTGCTCAAAAGTCAGAAACATAATTGCATTCCAGGATCCCAGCCGACCAAAATTTGGGAGGAATCCCTTGTAAAATGCGAAAAATCCCTGCACATATTAGCTGCTATAAGTAACAAGAGCCTATGGTTTTCAATAAAACATCAGATGTCCAGGTAGAAAGGGATCAAAGCTGGAGACACTAAGGATATCATATAGAAGTTTGTTTTCCTTCAGGTGTCATTACAATTTACAGATGCTATATAGAGAGTATGAACCCAAATTATTGAATGAAAAATAATAATCTCACAGTAACAATGAAGATAAGATTTTGAGAGATGGGGTAGTGGTACTAAAAACAAAGTCAATAACACTTCTCAAATCGCTTCACAGCACGAAGATAATGAACATTAGCCGGTACATACAGTTCAAAATTGTTTCATCGAATTAATTCATAACTGAGAAGGTGACAAACTTCACAACAGAGTCTATTTTTCTATGGGTATAAGTACTGCAAATTAAACTATCGGCAGTATTAGATGTTTGCCAAACTAAGATACCGAATTACAATTACTGCAACACTATATTCAATCCAGACACTATTCCTGGAAGGAAAGTCAACAAAAACAACATACCTCGTTCTTCAAAGTCTGGAAGAAACAATCTAGTGTATTTTTGTAGTTTGAAATTGAATCTCCCATCATTCTAGATTTCACCTGGACCAGAACAAACGCCGGATCCAATTCAACATCAACCCACTAGCTTATCTATAAGAAATGTACCCATTCTTCAATCATAAGAAAAGGCGTAAGGTTGGAAAATAAAGCATACCACATCAATTGGAGAACCAATACAAACTGCAAAGAAACCTGCACCTAGACCAGCTAGGAGATGAGTTAAAATATTATCCATAAATCCAGGAATTTTCAAAATTGTCTGCATAAGTATAAAAAAAATTAGGACATTAATAATTGGGATAGATGTACAGGCCACAGAGGCATACACTGATATAAATTAATTTGAAAGAATTTAACACTCAACTTACCTGTTTCACTTGATCGTAACTGGCAAGTTCAGCAGCATTTATAATGGCATTCCTTGCAATATTGGGACCAATTCCCGTCCATAGGGCTCCTAGTCCTTCCTGATCAAAAAATAATTTGAATTGAATTAACACAATCAGAATGGTAAACAACATTAATTCAGACGACCAACCTGTCTTGCTATGGTGATATAAGCATCTAAAGCTCCAGAATAACGCCTAGGCACACCAGGTGGCAATTTTCCTTCTGCCTGAAGTCGTACTTTAACAAGATCAGTTGGATTAGCCACTAGAATAGCTAGAGCACCTGTTTGACGTGAACAATTTAAGTTATTATAAGTTTAAAATGATCCAGTCCAAAATAAGGAGGCATATAAACATCGGTAGCTTATTGTGGAACCCTTATGGTAAAACAAGATTCTGAGGCATGTTGTAAACTAACTTTTGCGTGATACTGGGTTCACTAAAGCACTCACCAGTCAGCAGAGCAGCAAGTATTTTCTGGAATATAGGAACCTCCCCTATAAAAGCACTGCCAACAAGAAAAGTTTTGACCTGTTCAACAAATAGTTTATTCAACCGCAACAATATTTAAGGGCAAAAGCACAAACAGTTAACAGTAATTGTTAGAGGGAACTATTTGAAACTTACAGGACCATATAGCCCAACCCTCAGCCCTCCATAAATACATTGTCGATGTAACCCAGGAACAATGCCCTTCCAAAGTGCAGATAGCCCTTCTTCTCTAGCTATAGTAGCAACAGTTCCCAATAAGCCATTGTATTTTTGTGACCCCAAACCATCCCCGTGGTTTGATTTCCTTTGAAGCTGAAGCCTAACTTTAGCTGTGTCCAGAGGAATAGTGCAGAACTGCACAAAATCCAAACATCGTAATGGGTATAATTACTCCATAAATTATGTGGATGCAGACTTATATTTCCAAGTACCAACATGCTACTGTATGAGCTATTTCATCCATTCTGCAGAGAAAAAAGCATGACATGCCTACCATAACAATTAAAAATGATCAATAGTTCTACTCAAATCATCTTCATGTAGGCATACACTGCTCTACAGTGCGCTAGTGAGGGAAAAAGCAGCCCACAGTTCGACCCTAGATGGAAAATCTCTTACGTGATGACAAGGTCAACAATTACCCAGCATCATCTCATCTTCACTACTAGCTTCATAGTTCCTTTTCATCCAATGTTCAATATTAAACCATTCAGAGCCAAGCTGCAAATCATAATTAGCGTTGACCTAAATTGGAATGAAATCACAGCCAAATCTATCCAAGAAAATCAAATCTCCATAAGTAGAAACTTGCCGTTAATCTAGTGACGACCACTCACAGATGCGAATCACTTAACCAGTTATGAATGTGATTAGAAAAACGGAAATGGCACGATTAGCGGTGAAGATCACACCATACCTCGGCCAAACAAGCAGCGAAAGCGCTGCACAAGAATGTTTGGATCACCGAAACCTGGAGATCTACCATCGGAAGCCGCGAATGAGTGATGATGGAGTGGTTGAGAAGCAATTATGGGGAAATTGGGAGAAGAGGTTAGGGTTTCAGAGAGCGAAGTTGAGGAAGAGCCTTCGTCGATGAACATTCGAAGGAATTGGTGGTGGCTTTGTCTTCTTCTCTATATCGTCACCATCTCGATTCGTCTCTGCAGTCCAGTCTTTGGTATCAGCTGTTGTTGCTGGTCAGTCAGTAATGAATGCACTTAAACGACTTGCCGTTTTAGGGTGAATAACCAACTGACTCAATTAAGTAAAAATCTCTCACTTCTTCAATTAATCTCAGAGATAATGACATTTGTTACACCTAACTATAACGAAATAACATTTTTATACCCTAACTATTTTTCTCACATTTTTAGTACCCTAACAATTTTTTTGTGACAACCTACCTCTAAAATACCTAAACTACCCTTAGTTTAAAAAACTATAAATTGAATTTGTTCAATTTTGTTTATCTCTAGTTCAATTTGATTTATATTTAAGATGCAATTACAATTATGCCCCCAAATCTAAAATTAAATTTGAATCATTTCAAATCTGGTTTCATAAATTAAATTGGACCAGTTCTATTCTGATTTCTTAAACTAGGAGTATTTTAGTCATTTTAGCATAGGTTGTCACAAAAAAATTGTCAATGTACTAAAAACGAAAAAAAAATAGTTAGGGTATGAAAGTGTCATTTCGCTATAGTTAGGTATAACAAAGTATCATTATCCCTTAGCATAATCTTCATTTCTAGAATCAGGGTTTCCATTTTGTAAAATAGCAAAATTTACTAGGAATGTTTAAAATGGGAAAGTTTTTTTTGTTCTTTGTGAAAATTAGGAAATTGATATTGATTTGTCATAAGTTAGAGGTTTTACACGTATATTTTTTTGTTTTTGTAATTGAGAAGGAACATTAATTGCATTTGAGTGTTTTGGAAAAGTGTTCCGCCATTAATGTGATCATTTTTATTGATTATTCTTGAGATGGAACCAGAGAGACGGTGAAGCGGCGAGGGAGGAGAGAAAAAATGTAATGACGTGTTTTGTTAGGTATTGTTACTTCGTTGAAAGATTTGTTCTTGCTTGAAGTAGTAATTTACAATATTTGTTCTTATGATCCTTTGCAACATTTACAAAATTAGTAAAACGGACGAACTATTTATATATCATTCTGTTTGATGTTTCTTCTCTTATCTTCTTATTTGATATTTGATGCGGCTGTACCAAGACTACGTTTCTGGCATAATTTTATCACAATTTAGGTTTGTTTTGTCATTGATACTAGTATTTTATTGATCAAAATGCCCCTCTATGCCTCACGGGTACTTCGAGTGCAATTTTAAAGGTTTTAAGCAAAAAGTGGGAAAATTGAGCAAAAATGAGTAAAGCAAGTTCTTGAGTAAAGCTAAAACTTTCGAGTGGCGTAAATTGCTTGATCAAACTCCGTTTCGCGCCTATAATATATCAAAAATATTTTTTGAGATTAAAAAATCTGGTGACTATAAAATCTTTGATTAATTTGATGCCGATGAAGAATCAGATGAAAACGAGGACCTTTTTGAATTCGATGAGATTTCAACATTTTCTTCTATTT